>ML249490.1:8318-36991 GCA_005239495.1 Nicotiana undulata | reverse complement strand
CATGGGTGACCGTTGCCAACGGCTAGTGGGACCCACAAGATTTTAAAAATTAAAAAAAAAACAATTTTTTTTTTTACCGTTGAACCGGTCCGAGCCGGGCCAGTTTAACCGGTTCAGACACTGTTTATTTGAACCGGGTTGGTCCGGTCCGGTTACCCGTTTTAAAATTTTAATCCGTTTCAACCCCCCTACCCCTTAACCCAGCCCCACCCGGCCCCCTATGAACCGGGTCGGTCCGGTCCCGGTTTGAACCGGCCCGTTAGCCACCTCTACCTTATACTCCCTTTGTTTGTGAAATCCAGAGGTAAGTCCATATAGGCTTCTTCGGTGAGGTCCCTTTTAGAAAGACGTTATTGACATCCATTTGAAATAATGACCAACATTTATAAGCAACAACATTGATAATTATTCTCATTGTAACCATTTTAGCTACAGGTGAGAAAGTTTCATGGTAATCCAAACTAGTTTGTTGTGTGTAGCCTTTAGCTACCAATCTAGCTTTAAACATGTCCACCTTTTCATTTGCCTTGTACTTTATTTTGTATACCCATTTTGGGCCTATGGCTTGTTTCCTAACAGGCATGTCTATAATCTCCCAAGTATGATTATCTTCTAGTGCTTGTATCTCATGTTCCATTGCTTCTATCCACAGTGGATCATGTGCTACTTTTTTGAAGGATCTAGGTTCCACAAGAACTGAAAAAGCCTGTAAATAAGCTTTACATATTGTGGTAAGGTGATCGTACCTAAAATTATTTGAAATTGGAAACCTGTAGTTCCCAGACAGCTTGGTAGCAACGACATAGTCCTTCATCCATATGGGAGGAGTTGTATTTCTAGTTTTTCTTAGAGAAGGTTGTGTAGGTAAGTTTGTTGTTATTGGTGCATGCACTGGCTCAACAGGAAGATCCTCCCTTAACACCTCTTCTAATGTTGAACCTTGAGTATCTTTCATGTTCAACTTCTTTAGTGTTGTAGAGATTGGTTCTACTTCTTTTGGTTCCAAGTCTATAGGGCATGATCATTTGCATGAGAATCAATGTCATCCTTATTCACAAGTGAATCAGTGTCTTCTTGATTCACAACTTGTATAAGTGTTGAATTAGGAATGGGATCTTCTGCTGAGACAGGTTGTTGAACGAACAAATCATCTGTTTTAACTCTTGTATCCTTGAAAGGAAATCTGCCCTCTTGAAACACTACATCCCGGCTTACAAAAAATGATCTTTGTTCAAGGTCATACAACCTATGGACCTTTTGTGTTTTTGAGTAGCCAATGAACACTGCCTTCCTAGATCTTGGTGCAAACTTATCTCCCCTAGTCAAGGTTGTTGCATGGCATTGACAACCAAACACCCTCAGGTGATCTACCATAGGCTCTTTACCATATTGTAAGACTCCGTAAATTTGGCTTAGGTGTGGGCGTGTTAAATGAGTAGTAATGTTATATTTTAGACATGTGAAGTTCTATCGGTATAAGTATGGGTGGAAATAGTTGTTTTAGAATCAAGACTGAGAGTGATGTGCATAAGATTCGATAAAATCGACTAAGTTTACAAAGGTCCTGGCTTCCAGCAGAATTTCGAGAAAGTTTGTAAGGAATTTGGAAAACACAAAACATTAAAGTTGTGTCCCTTTGAAATATATTTCCAATGATATATTGTGGAACCCAAATGGATGGTCCCAAGCGCGGCCACGCACTTGTATCAGTTTTAATGCCCTGCTACACGTTCAGGTGCGTGTTTGGGCCTTTAGGTGTGCGGTAGCACACCCGAGGGGTCATTTTAAAGTCCTAGTTCGTCCTTCACACCCAAGGTCTCAAGAAACTAACCTCCCCCAAGGTCCCTCCACCATCCAAGGAGAGTTCTAATGGTGATTCTAAGTTAATTTCAATTCTTCAACACCTTATTAACATGTGTAAACCCTTCAAATTATTAGAGATTCGATTGGGACATCATTGTTGAGAAAAGAAACCCTAGAACTCGAATTCAAGAGGATTGGGCGTCAAAAAGGTAATAGCTTCAGCCTATACTCGATTATAGTATTGGATTAATGGTTATAGACTCTAGTTCATGAGATATGAGATGATGAGTTTGACAGAAAAGCATGAACGATTATAGGTTTGGGTTATTGATTATTGGTTAAGGGTGTTACTTATCTTATGGGTGATAAAGAATGATGCTGATTATAACCATTTAAAATTTTAGAATTTATCTAGGAGCAAGAGAATGGGTTGTTGGGTGTAGAAACACCATTAATAAGGGCTATGAAGCTTTATACCCACCAAGTGTTTGATAAAATGCCTAAGTACCAAAACATGAGTATTATTGCTAATATGGAATCCATTTGACTTGTATTGCTATAGATTAAAGTTGAAAGGGTTGACAAATATTGTGTTATGCTCAAGACCAGGAAGTTAAGGTATGTAAGGCTAACTCACTACGTTTAGGAATATTTATGATTTTCCCTACATCTCATTCTTTATGACTATTATGAATTTTCGCAGAAAGTAATTATGCCTCAGTTCCATGAATGGTTATAGAAGTTTTATTCTCTAGATGGCATAGTTCATAATTCATTCGATATCTTAGAAGTTTTATTCATTTGTCATGACCTAATATAGGATCGTGCTCCCAAGAAAAGCCTTATCAGTATTTTACAGAAAAACAGACAGAGTTTCCCCTATTTTTGGACTATCCAAAAAAGTTTTTGTCTTAAAATAGAGAAGAAACCATCCTAATAAAACCAAACAGTCAACAACTTATCAATTAAACAAAATAAGTCTCCGTCATTTCTAATCAACCTACTAACAACCAGAAATACTAATTCATCTCCAAATTCAATGAGAATGTGCAATACCCATCATAAGTCTATAATAACGAAAGAATACTCATGACACTAAAAGAATGACTATGGAGCGACTCTAAGAGTTCAAAAAAAATACCATAACAATAAATAAAATCTCCACCCACGCGAACAAGTGCGAGGCTCACCAAGAACTATCAACTTGTGCGCTCTAAATAACGAAATCCTCACCTGCGTCAACTTCTGTCTCTGTAAAAAAATAGCGGGGAATGAGTCGCTAGCTCTGTGAGTAATAACACTTAACCACAACCATTTTTATTGGGGACAAGTCAGAAAACATGCTAGTATATTAAACAGAAAATATCATAAAAAGGCCCTTTCAGAAACAATAAACAATTTTCAGTCTCGTCATATTTTTCTTGTAGTATAATACAATTGAAAATTCAGCAATAAGTTCGATAACCACTGTATAATATCAATATTCATATTTGGGAGGTTCCAATGAAAGGATCATGTAATCGGTAAAATTGTGGGCTTCTTCGCAAGAAGTCAAATATAACGGTAGTCCCTACTCGAGGGAAATCAGTAACAATATGCTAATTCTACCTTCCCATTAATGAGGGCTGTAACAGTAATCGGTAATTGCAAGGTGCACTAGGTCTAACGAACCCCAAAGTCTACTCTCATGTATACTTGTCTCTGTGATCCGTATATACTCATAGAAAAATATTTTAAAACAATATAGGGCATTTCGGTTCTTATCAAATCATGTAATTGCATTTCGATAACAGTAAATTCAAGTAACGGTAAAACATATCTAGTGACAATAAGAATATTTAAAATAACGGTAATCATCTCAAATAAATATTTCGGTATCATATCGAGTAAAAAACTTGTCTCACATGCAACTTAAAATAATCGGTAACATATTCATATCAAAAATCATGTGTAAGTCATGCAAGTTATGAAAACACAAATTGCGGTAAGATTACTACTCAAAGTACTCATATGAAATACCAACTCGTCACCTCGAGTGATCCGTACGACTTTCTTCAATCAATCTATAACCACATCAACATCGATCTCGTGTTAGTTGCCTCATTTAGGTTAAATTCATCACTAATTTAGAATACCCTATCCTTCGATTTTATATTTTATCATCAATTCACCGAATTATATTTACTCATGCTATGAATAATTTAAATTATTCCAAAATCTTTTAAATAAAAAGGTATTTATGTAGTTTATTCCGTGTACTGTTCAATTTTCTTTAATCGTGTGCATAAGTTGAAACCGAACTAACATTACTGTCCATAATATTCCTTCTTAATTGATACTTATCATTTCTACTCAATAATCGACTTACCACATTCAAACTCAAATTCAATATTGTCCATTGCAATACAATTAAACACCAAAATCCAATCTTTGTACCCTAACTTAATTTACACCTAACAAAGATCATATATAATGAGACTAGTTTAAGTACAAATACATCAATACCCTTCTTTTTCCAAGTGAATTTATCCTACAGTGGCATTGAGCCAACTTCCAATTTCATAAATTGCCTAGAATAACTCTTATTGGTATTAAATTTCTTATACCTTGTGAAACCCTTCAAATATATAAACTGAGATAGAAAGAATTACCAGAAGAAAAGAACCCAGATGAGAAATTCGAGTATTACCCGCAAGGGCCAGTACGTATTTAAAATTTCTCAAGGTTTGGTTTCAGCCTCTTTCTTCTTCTTCTTCTTCTTCTTCTTCTTCTTCTTCTCCTTTGTTTCCTCCTCTATCATTTTTATTCTTTCTTTCTTAGTGTTTAGCTTATGTTGTTTAGCAGCAGCTTTGCTGCGTCCCTTTTCTCGTTTTCTAGTAGGCTTTAGCCCATTCTCCTAATATCTTTTTTTTAAACTTAAGTTAAATATTTATATGCCCTTGTTAATATATAGGATATTACATTCTCCCCACCTTATGAATTTTGGTCCCCGAATTAAATTCTAGTATGTACCTGTAGACTGAAATATATGAGGATACTTAACTCGCATATCTTCTTCCACTTCCCACGTAGCTTCTTCAACTGTATGATTTCTCCATAAAACTTTCACGAACTTTTTACCGTAGTTTTCTTACTTGTCTATCAATAATAGTCATCGGCTCCTCCTTGTAAGACAACTTCTCATCGACCGGTATAGTCGGTGCTTCAAGCACCTGAGATGAGTCTTATATACATTTTATGTAACGACCCAGCCGGTCGTTCCGTAGAATTTGTATTATAATTACTGTTATTGACTTGTCATAGGTTGGTTATACTGTTATTGATGTGTTAGAGTTGGTAGGCTTGAAATCAGAATGGTTATAATGAGAAATTAGTCACTTAGTCTTTAAAAATAACCTTAAAGTTGAAAAAGTCAACTGAGAGTTGACTTATTGGTAAACGACCTCGGAATGCGTATTTTATGGCTCAGATAGCTTCGTTAGGTGATTTGGGACTTAGAAGTGTATTCAGAATAATTTTTTGCTATCCGGTGTAGAATTAGGCTTGAATTAGCGAAAGTTAGTTTTTGGCGATTTCCGGTCGGCAGTGGAAAATAGGCTATCGGAGTCGGAATGGAATTCCGACAGTTGGAGCAGGTTCGTGATGCCATTTTGGATATGTCTGCAAAATTTCAGTTCAACCGGAGTCGCTTTGGATAGTTTCGGTATCGTCAGTGGATTTTAGAAATTTCAAAGTTCTTAGGCTTAAATCCGATGTGATTTTGGTGTTTTGAGGTTATATTTAGTGTTTGAGAGTGAAACTAAGTCTGAATGATCATATGTGATGTGTTGGTATGTTTGGTTGGGGTCTCGAGGGGCTCGGGATTGATTTCGGATGGTTAACGGAAAGTTCGGAGTTGGAAATTGCAGCAAAAAGCTGCTGGTGTGGAATCACAGTGATTTCCGCACTTGCGGAAGATTGACCGCAGGTGCGGGCCCGCAGAAGTGGACAGGGGTCCGCAGGTGCGGAAGTTAGACCGTTTAGTGAAAGTCGCAGGTGCGGACCTGGGACCGTAGGTGCGGGTCCGGAGGTGCGCTTAAGTGGCCGCAGGTGCGGAACCACTGTTAAGAAAGTATAAAAACCTGCCTTAGCGAATTTTAACCCTTTTTCCACCATTGTTGTACGGGGTCCGAGGTTTTTGAGGGATTTTGAAAAGGGAAGCGTAGGTGCATCATTGAGGTAAGCTTTTTGGACTTAATAACTCGATTATAGGTGATTTAAGACCTTAATATCAGTGTAAATTTATGAAAATCAGTAGAAAAAGGGGGAGTTAGGGCTTGCGATTATGAGACCTTTAGGGGTCGATTTGAGGGGTCAAATGGACTCCGAATTTAGCGCTCTTTATATGTACGGACTCGTGAGATGATGCAGAACATTTTAGTATAAAAATTTCTGAGTTTCGAGACGCGAGCCCGGGGGTCGGGTTTTGACCGATTTCGGGTTTTGTCCTTAAAATCAATACTTTTCAATTGGAATTTGTTCCTTAAGCATAATTTGATGATAAAGGTCTGATCTTTATAGATTTGGAGCGCTCGGAAGTGGATTCGAGAGGCAAGCGTATTGCGGAATAGTTTCCGGGCTAGTTTGAGGTAAGTAATGTCTTTAAATCCTGTCCTGAGGGTATGAAACCCCGTACTTTACACCCTTTCACGGGTTTTCGAATGCAAAGATTGGAACTTTGGAAATATATTCCATATTTAGGCAACTATTGAGTTGCGAAACTGATTTTTAAGCCTATGCTTAATAGTATTGATATATTTTGATATGATTTGGGTTGTAAGCCATATTTGGGGCCTAGTGCCGATTTGTTTACCCCTTGGGGGCTGTTTTTACTATTTTCCTCACTTGATATGTTATGATTTTCACTCAGTCTTTTCTTGATAATTGTTTTGACACTCAGAGTATTTTGATACTATTTCTTGAAAAATGAAACACTATTTTTGGGTCGGGAATTCGGTATATTTATGGCCTGAAGGACATTATGAGAGTGTCTGACTGAGTGAGGCTGCGGGCCTATATTGTGAGGATGATATGATATGAGTGAGGCTGCGGGCCTATATTGTGTGTGATATATGCCATGATGTGGCTTGTTATAGCGCTTGGGTTGTAGGAGCCCCTCCGAAGTCTGTACACACCCCCAGTGAGCGCAGTTACCTAATGAGTGATGCCCGCGGGGATTATACTGAGTGATTGTGAGGTTGCTTGATGGGCAGAGTGATTGTGAGGTTGCCTGATGGGCAGAGTGACTGTGAGGTTGCCTTATGGGCAGAGTGACTGTGAGGTTGTCTGATAGGCAGAGTGATTGTGAGGTTGCCTGGTGGGCTAATACTGAAAGAAATTTTTACGAGAAATGATTATGGCCCGATGGGAAAATTTATGATGATTTTTACTGAGTTTTTGAACTATGATTTACTTTGATTTTCAAAGTGGCTTTAATTGAGAGTTTTATTGAGATATACTGAAATTATACTTATTTCAAAGGATTTCTGGAAATTCGTTTTTGAACTTATGTACTTGACGAATACTACTTGGTGACTTGGTGTACTACTGTTTTGTGAATTTGTGTATCTGTACTGTGTGTTTTATAATTCTCAGACTGTAATTTATTTTCATTACTACTGAGTTGGCGTACTCATAAAGACTCCCTGTGCCTCTGTGCACAGAATCAGGTTACGGTCTGGAGCAGTAGTTGTCCTTGTTCGTAGCAGCAGCTTACAGGATTTCGAGGTAGCTGTCCAGCGTCCACAACTTCTCTATTTCCCTTCCTTATTTAGTTTTAGCATTGCATTCCTAGACTTAGTTAAAACAATTAGTAGAGTTAGTTTTATTTCGTAGATGCTCGTGACCATGTTGACTCCGGTCTTGGGAGGTTTTGTTTAGACTGTTAGACTATTATTGGGGCGCTAAAACTTAAATGAATTATTATTTTGCTACGTTGCTATTTTTATTGAACTGTGCCTTATTATAAATCAAACAAATGCGTAGTGATGTGATGGTTGGCTAGCCTAGTTCCACGATAGGCGCCATCATGGCCTATTAGGATTTGGGGTCGTGACAAGTTGGTATCAGAGCTCTAGGTTGCATAGGACTCAACGGTCATGAGCAGGTTTAGTAGAGGGTTGCGGATCGGTACAGAGACGTCTGTACTTATCTTCGAGAGGCTGCAAAACCCTTAGGAAACATTCCACATTCTTGAATTCTTATCGTGCGACTCCATTTATTCAGCCAAAAACGTAACTCTTTGAGTTCCTTTCATGTATTCGAATGCGCACGCGAGCGCTTGGTATCAGTTGTGCGTCGGCGGCTTGTGACTTCCATGTGAGATGTGATTTTTAACATGTTAATAATGGGCAAGTCGGAAGGACTCTTGGCCAGATTTTGTCTGTGGCTTGAGTGTTGAGATTTCATTTGGGTGAGCACATGTGTTGGGGGACTTATATGTCCGTTTGTGTCCTTATTGATGGAACTTTGTGACTAGATGACTATATGGTGAGTGTGATCGGATAGTTAGATGTATTCAGGTTGTTTGATTGTGACCAAAATGAATTGGCGGGAGATGTGGCAAGAACCATTGATTATTTGACTTCTGTATTGAGTTAGAATATGGCTTCTAGTTATGAGTATTGAAGGACCTCTCGTGTAGTTTAGTTGTGGAGTGAAGTGGGTTTTCCTGTTATGTTCTGAGTTCCTGTGATGTCTTTTGAGCTGACCAATGCTCCAGTAGCATTCATGTATTTTATTAGCGGTGTATTCAAGCAGTGATTGCACTCCTTTGTTATTGTATTTATTGATGGCATCCTGTCGTACTCACAAAGCCAAGGATAGCATACTCGGCATTTGATGATGGTATCACAAGGATATAGGGAGGAGAAGCTTTGTACGAAGTTCTCCAAGTGTGAATTTTTGGCTCAGTTCAGTAGCATTCTTGGGATACGTGGTGTCTAGTGAAGGTATCCATGTGGTCAGATGAGTGTGAGTAGAGCTTCCAGAATCTCAAGATTTCTTGACCACAACCCTAGTGTTAGTATTTCCATCAGCTTCAAGTTCTTATACCGCTAGATGGGATGTCTCGAGGGCAGGAAGTGGTTGTGTTCTAATGTAGGAATGTATAGTGATTGCGTGATAGCTATGATTTTTGGATGTGTATAGGGAGATATCAATTTGAGGTTAAGCAGGCAAGAGTATTTCCTGCGGGTTGTCTTGAGATGTGTGGCCCTTATGTTTATCTATGGCAAGTTCTTTTCTACCAGTAGATGATGTATGTTGTAATTTGAGTTTAGCTCGCTTGTGGGAGTTGGCATGACCATTATTATGGCGAATACAAGATTTGCATACGATTTGAGGGTTAGATGGTTTGGGTCATATAAGCTTAAGGAGGATTTAGTTGAACCTCACCACAGTATGGTGGCAGTGATAATGTGTGGGCATCGTAAGTTATTGTTTGCCTTGATCCTTGGCTTTGAGCCAAGTGGGGGAGTCCGTTAATGATAAGTTGATTACACGATTATGTGTTGTACTGGTTTCGGCGTGAGGTATATTGGTGAATCAGTTATGACCTACAGAGGTGGAGTCTAGGAATGACTCGAGTGATGGAAATTTCTTCGCTCTAAGTTGTAATGTACTATATGGATAGTGGAATTCATTGAATGATGGAGTTGTACTGGTAAGGGTAGAGCGTGCAATGTATGAGTGTGCTTGTTGCTTCAAAGGGGTGGATTACTTTCCTAGTATGTGGATTTCAAGTGGGGTCAGGCCGTTCTATTTACTTGGTTAGGGTAATTGAAATTGCGTAGAGTAAATAACGTTCGAGAATGGTTCAGACGAATTCAAGGTTATATGTAGCAATCGAGGATCTTCAAGGTGTGAGAAGGGCTAGAACTGAGATTTACGGAGAAGGTGTCAAGGCTTGTGGTGTATTTGCATTATCATGGATTCTATCCATCAGTATCAGGAAAGTGAAGGTAATGACTTTAAATTCGCAGGAAGTCTCTTTAGGGTAAGTATTTCTAATGTGGTGCTTTGGGGATAATTGAGTGAGTATTCAGCGGCTTATGAGACTTAGACAGTATATTTTTATGCTCGGGTTTCGTGCGGTGAGTCGGGATTGAGAATTGCGGTATTATGGCAAGAAGAAGTATCAATTCGAAGGTAAGTCAGAAGGAACTTGGATAAATAGGACAGCTTGGTAGTAGGTCGGATCGGCATGATAAGGGATATGGTTAGTTCTTTGGGTGTTTATAAGGTAATGAGTTGTTACAGGTGTTTCTTAGCAATTCTCTTGGAATTTGGTGGCATGCGTAGCTTGGTTGAGTTAGAAGGATTCAGTCCTGACGGGTTGGTATTGTACAAATGTGATTCGGGAGTTCTTGATGGTTTCTACCACGGTTAGAGATGTGTATTTCTACTGGCGTGAGGGCCATATGTATAGTGATTTTGCTTCTAAATGGGATCAATGGAAGGTTCTTGGCTATTTGGGANAGAGTGGCATATGCGAGGTCACGGTTCAGTTCTAGAAGGAAGGTCAGAACTGGCAGTTTCAGATGATTAGGTAAAGGATACCACTATTGGGTGGGTGGATACATTCATAAAGGATAATGTGTTTAAGGCAATGTGTTTGAGTAAGGGTGCATCATTGGTGTTACGACGCTCTCTTATTGGATCGACTGTCGATATTCAAGTTTCTTGGTGACACGGAGGAATTATGGGGGTATCCCTCGTGGAATGATAAAGTATTAGGGGCGTGTTATATATTTGAGTGGTGGAATTGGGATCAGATATGGTAATTGGTGTGCCTCATGGATTTTGTGACTGGGAGTATTCATGAACAGATTATTTTTGTAGTTGTGAACTACGAGGATGCGAGCAAAGCTAGTCAGGTGTTAGTATATGTCATAATTCAGTCATTATGAACATTCAGAGAGTTATCTACCTGTTGTGGGTGACCAGAGTTGACTTAGAGTTATTGGTAGGCCAGTATGGGTGTTGCAGGATTGAGACGTATTGGTTATGTTCTTTCTGGTTCGGGTGGCATAGTATCATCCGATTTCCCCGTGGTTATGGCAATGCACTTTGAGTAATTGATGTCGAATTTCGCATGGTTATGGATTTTGAGAAGGGTGGCTTGGAGTATTTCATGTGGTCCAACGGTTGGATGGGATCATGCTTTGTAGCAGAGATAAGTAGAGGGATGATCCTTGGTGTAGGGATTGTGTGATATGGTTTCACGATGTGTATCAGGCTTTTAGCATGATGTTGTAATGGCAAGAGTAATGACAGGATAGTCCTCTCGTGTGAGTCTTCTCTATTTTATGAATTGAGCTCTTAGGATGTTGTTATTGAGTGCACGAGTTGCACAAGTTATGGCTCTGGATGGTATTGATGCTGAGCGGGCGAATAGTTGCTGGTTTCTACGTGTTTCTTTCATCATCGGCACCATATGAAGGTGTTAAAGCAAGGATTTATTTGATAAGAGGTTATTTACCGGTGTTGGGTTGTTATGAGCAGCGAATGGGATTAGGAGTCATCACTATAAGTGTTGAGTCATGCGGTATATTATGTGTTTTCATCCTGTGTTGCGGATATGGCTTGATATAGCGTGTTCAGACTATTTCAGCTTATAGTGTTGGGATTAGAACTTGTAAATCATTTCAGAAGTGGAAATTTAGTTCTAAGGTTTATGGGTCAGGATCAGACTTCGAAATTTCAACTGTGTTGTGCTATTAGACCTATATGGGGTAAGGTGACATGGAATCACCTCCGAATATGTGCATGTTAGGTTACACAGCAATTTTGGTGGTGGTTGGAACAACTCTAGGAACGTTCGAGGACGAACGTGTGTTTAAGTGGGGGAGAATGTATCGACCCGGCCGGTCGTTCCGTAGAATTTGTATTATAATTACTGTTATTGACTTGTCATAGGTTGGTTATACTGTTATCGATGTGTTAGAGTTGGTAGGCTTGAAATCGGAATGGTTATAATGAGAAATTAGTCACTTAGTCTTTAAAAATAACCTTAAAGTTGAAAAAGTCAATTGAGAGTTGACTTATTGGTAAACGACCTCAGAATGCGGATTTTATGTCTCGGATAGCTTCGTTAGGTGATTTGGGACTTAGGAGTGTGTTCAGAATAATTTTGTGATGTACGGTGTAGAATTAGGCTTGAATTGGCGAAAGTTAGTTTTTGGCGATTTCCTGTCGGCAATGGAAAATAGGCTATCGGAGTCGGAATGGAATTCCGACAATTGGAGCAGGTTCGTGATGTCATTTTGGATATGTCTGCAAAATTTCAGGTCAACCGGAGTCGTTTTGGATAGTTTCGGCATCGTCGGTGGATTTTAGAATTTTCAAAGTTCTTAGGCTTGAATCCGATGTGATTTTGGTGTTTTGAGGTTATATTTAGTGTTTTGAGAGTGCAACTAAGTTTGAATGATCATATGTGATGTGTTGGTATGTTTGGTTTGGGTCTCGAGGGGCTCGGGATTGATTTCGGATGGTTAACGGAAAGTTCAGAGTTGGAAATTGCAGCAAAAAGCTGCTGGTGTGGAATCACAGTGATTTCTGCACCTGCGGAAGATTGACCGCAGGTGCGGGCCCGCAGAAGCGAACAGGGGTCCGTAGGTGCGGATTTTGGCTGGCTCAGGGAAGTCGCAGATGTGAAGTGAGGATCCCACCTGTGAAATCGCAGGTGCGGAGAAGGGGGCGCAGGTGCAAAAGTTATCCCGTTTAATGAAAGTTGCAGGTGGGGGTCAGCAGGTGCGCTTAAGTGGCCGCAGGTGCGGAACCACTGTTCAGAAAGTATAAAAACTTGCCTTCGCGAATTTTAACCATTTTTCCACCATTGTTGTACGGGTTCCGAGGTTTTTGAGGGATTTTGAAGAGGTAAACATAGGTGCATAATTGAGGTAAGCTTTTTGGACTTAATAACTCGATTATAGGTGATTTAAGACCTTAATATCAGTGTAAATTCATGAAAATCAGTAGAAAAAGGGGGAGTTAGGGCTTGAGATTATGAGACCTTTAGGGGTCGATTTGAGGGGTCAAACGGACTCCGACTTTAGCGGTCTTTATATGTACGGACTCGTGAGATGATGAAGAACATTTTGGTATAAAACTTTGAGTTCCAGGACGCGGGCCCGGGGGTCGAGTTTTGACCGATTTCGAGTTTTGTGCTTAAAATCAATACTTTTCAATTGGAATTCGTTCCTTAAGCATAATTTGATGATAAAGGTCTGATCTTTATAGATTTGGAGCGCTCGGAAGTGGATTCGAGAAGCAAGCGTGTTGCAGAATAGTTTTCGGGCTAGTTTGAGGTAAGTAATGTCTTTAAATCCTGTCCTGAGGGTATAAAACCCCGAACTTTACACCCTTTCACGGGTTTTGGAATGCAAAGATTGGAACTTTGGAAATATATTCCATATTTAGGCAACAATTGAGTTGCGAAACCGATTTTTAAGTCTATGCTTAATAGTATTGATATATTTTGATATGATTTGCGTTGTAAGCCATGTTTGGGGCCTAGTGCCGATATATTTACCCCTTGGGGGCTGTTTTTACTATTTTCCTCACTTGATATGTTATGATTTTCACTCAGTCTTTTCTTGATAGTTGTTTTGACACTCAGAGTATTTTGATACTATTTCTTGAAAAATAAACACTATTTTTGGGTCGAGAATCCGGTATATCTATGGCCTGAAGGGCATGATGAGAGTGTCTGACTGAGTGAGGCTGCGGGCCTATATTATGAGGATGATATGGATGAGTAAGGTTGCGGGCCTATATTGTGTATGATTTATGCCATGTTGTGGCTTGTTATAGCGCTTGGGTTGTAAGATCCCCTCCAGAGTCTTTACACACCCCTAGTGAGCGCAGGTACCTATTGAGTGATGCCCGCGGGGCTTATACTGAGTGATTGTGAGGTTGCCTGATGGGAAGAGTGACTGTGAGGTTGCCTGATGGTCAGAGTGATTGTGAGGTTGCCTGATGGGCAGAGTGACTGTGAGGTTTCCTGATGGGCAGAGTGACTGTGAGGTTGCCTGATGGGCAGAGTGATTCTGAGGTTGCCTGATGGGCTAATACTGAAAGAAATTGGTAGGAGAAATGATTATAGCCCGAGGGGCAGATTTATGATGATTTTTACTGAGTTTTCGAACTATGATTTATTTTGATTTTCAAACTGGCTTTTATTGAGAGTTTTACTGAGATATACTTAAATTATACTTATTTCAAAGGATTTCTGGAAATTGATTTTTGAACTTATGTACTTGACGAATACTACTTGGTGACTTGGTGTACTACTGTTTTGTGAATTGGTGTATCTGTACTGTGTGTTTTATAATTCTCAGACTGTGATTTATTTTCATTACTACTGAGTTGGCGTACTCATAAAGACTCCATGTGCCTTTGTGCACAGATTCAGGTGACGGTGCGGAGCAGTAGCTGTCCTTGTTCGTAGCAGCAGCTTATGGGATTTCGAGGTAGTTGTCCAGCGTCCACAGCTTCTCCATTTTCCTTCCTTATTTAGTTTTAGCATTGCATTCCTATACTTAGTGAAAACAATTAGTAGAGTTAGTTTTATTTCGTAGATGCTCGTGACCATGTTGACTCCAGTCTTGGGAGGTTTTGTTTAGACTGTTAGACTATTATTGGGGCGCTAAAACTTAAATGAATTATTATTTTGCTACGTTGATATTTTTATTGAACTGTGCCTTATTATAACTCGAACAAATGCGTAGTGATGTGATGGTTGGCTAGCCTAGCTCCACGATAGGCGCCATCACGGCCTATTAGGATTTGGGGTCGTGACATTTTCTTAGCATTGAGACATGAAATACTGGATGAATAAAGGACAACTCAAGAGGAAGTGCCAAACGATAAGCCACACTCCCACTCGATCTAGTATCTCATACGGTCCTATAAACCTGAGGCTCAGCTTGGCACTTTTCCCAAACCGCATCACACCTTTCATAGGAAAGACTCGTAGGAACACTTTTGTCTGCTTTGAGTCATGAGAAATCTGCGCCTGATAAATTGGACCTTATAGATAGCTTCTTGTACTAAGTCGGGTCCTAATAAGTTAGTCTCACCAGCTTCAAACCATCCGATAGAAGAACAACATCGTTTACCATACAATGCTTCGTACGGTGCCATTTGAATACTGGACTGAAAGCTATTGTTGTAAGCAAATTCTGCTAAAGGTATATAAGCGTCCCAACTACCACCATACTCAAGAATAAAATCTCTCAACATATCTTCCAAGATCTTGTATAGTACGTTCTAACGACCCATCTTATGTGGATGAAATGTAGTACTAAGATCTTACTCGTGTACCCAATGCTTCTTGAAAAGATTTCCAAAAGCGTGAAGTGAACTATGATCCTCTATCAGAGATGATGGATATTGGAACTCTGTGAAGTCGTACAATTTCGTTCATAAAATATATGTGCATACCTCACTCCTCCACATGTACTCTTTACTAGAAAAAAGTGTGATGATTTTGTCAAACGATCTACAATCACCCATACAGAGTAATAACCTCTAAGGGTTCGTGGCATCCCGATGACAAAATCCATAGTAATTCTTTCCCATTACCACTATGGAATCTCAATTTGTTGTAGTAGTCCTGCGGGTCGCTGATGCTCAGCCTTGACCTGCTAACAAGCCAAACAGTTAGAAACAATGTTAGCAACATCTTTATTTATACCTTACCACCAATAAAATTGCTTAAGGTCATGGTACATTTTTGTGGATCCAGGATGTATAATGTATCTAGAGTTGTGGACTTCTTCAAGAATAGCTTGTCTCAACCCATCTACATTTGCTACACATAGCCTGTCACCCATTCGAAGAACACCTTCACTATCAACAATCATATCCTTGCTTTTTCCATCTAAGGCCTCATCATTGTATTTGCATAATCGCTCTTCCTCATATTAGTGGCCTTAATGCGCTCAACTAATGAAGACTTAGCCTGAACACAAGCGAACAATGCTTATGAATTTCCGACACTTAATCTGATACTTGTATCTTCTAGTCTCTAAATATCTTCGGCCAAAAGTCTCTTTGCAGGAGCTATATGTTCCAAACTCCCCATAGATTTTTTTCTCAATGCATCAACCACCACATTGGATTTTCCAGGATGATACAAAATAGAACAGTCATAGTCTTTGAGTAGTTCATCCACCGTCACTGTCGAAGATTCAGATCTCTCTACTGAAAGATATACTTCAGACTTTTATGGTCAGTATAAATCTCACAAGTTTCGTTGTATAGGTAATGCCTCAAAATTTTTAGAGCAAATACCATTGAAGCCATCTCCAAATCATGTGTAAAATAGTTTTGCTCTTGCTTTTTCAATTGTCTCGAAGCATAAGCTATAATGCGACTTTCATGAGAACACATCCTAATCCCACCCTTGAGGCGTCACAAAATACTGTAAATCCTCCAGAACCTGATGGTAAGGCTAATATTGGTGCAGTTGCCAAACATGTTTTGAGTTTCGGAAAGCTCTGCTCACATTCCTCCATCCACTGAAACTTTGCATTTTTCTGCGTTAGCTTAGTCAGTGGCTCTGTTATTCTATAGAAATCCTGCACAAAACACCTGTAATAACCTGCTAAGCCTAAAAAGCGATGAATCTCTGTAGGAGAAGTAGGTCTGGGCCATTTCTGCACAACTTCTGTCTTCTTAGGATATACCATAATTCCATCGTTGGATACAACATGACCCAAAAATGTTACTGAGTCTAGCCAAAATTCACACTTTGAGAACTTAACATAAAGTCGATGTTCTCGCAATGTATGTGTAGACATCAAAATTTTAAGGGATCAAGCCAAATCCTAAGTTAATAATACTATATATTAGTGCATACCTATAAAGAGGGTCACATATTCCCTTTGAAGAGAAATCTCAAAAAATTGAGATCACATAGAGATCAAGAAGTGATCGGTAATTCTTGATTATCAAATCATTCAAGAATATCCACAACTTACATCATGGATATCAAATAAATTCATGAAAACCCGCATCATCTTACGTTCGAGAAATACATTGCTCCAGCCCTCAAATCACGGAGATAATTAGGAAAGAAGAATCAAGGGAACAAATAGAAATGTACCCGCATTATTTTAGCAATAAAATTATGTTTCTTCATATTTATATTGTGGTTGCAATTTATTTTTGTATCCCATATAATTTGTTGCAAACAAATTGGCACGCCCAGTGGGACAAGTTCTGCCCTTCATCTCTTCCTCCCGCAAATAAAAAACTCCAAGTTTCAAGATTATCTGTTGTGATGGTTGGGTACTTCAAGTCTCGTCTTCAAGTTTCAGCAAGCCTACACCTCGGCAAACCTTGAAGCAGGGGGCATTTGTAGACACTGAAATTTTAACAGATCAGGATAAGTCCTAAATTCAAGACAACTCTTGAAATATTAGAAGTCTATTAGGGTTACCTGGTGGCTACTCCACAAACCCTAATTCATGCCTATAAATAGGACTACATATGTCATTCAAAGACGATCTCAGCAATTCCAACTTTCAGAATATGCACAAAGAGATCAAATAAGAGATCTCTGAAATTCCATGAAACTCTTGGAATATTCATTAAGAGACTAAATACATGTCAAATATGTCTTTCTCAAAGTCCTATGTTCGAGAAATACGCTGCTAAGGCCCTCGAATCATGGAGATAATCAGGAGAGAAGAATCAAGGAATAAACAGTGTTGTAACCCGCAATGTTTATCAATAAAATCTTTTTTTCTTTATAGTTGTTTGTGATTGTAGTTTTATTTCTCTGCACAAAGTCCTTCGAGGGAGTACTCTTGCGATGCTTAGGGGAAGAAGAAGCAGTACAAGCTTTGCAAGAGGCACATTCTGGGGTATGTGGGTCGCACCAGTGTGGACCAAAGCTCCACTTCCATATAAAAAGGATGGGATATTATTGGCCAACGATGGTAAAATATTTCTTTGACTACGCTCGAAGGTGCAAGGCTTGTCAATTCCATGTGAATTTTATTCATCAACCTCCTAAAGTGTTGTACCCGATTGTTGCATCATGTCCGTTTGATGCTTGGGGATTGGATGTTATGGGACCACTTCCAAAGTCTTCTGGTGGTCACTTATACATCTTGGCTGCAACTGAATACTTCTGAAAATGGGCCGAAGTTGTTGCTCTTAAGGAGGTAAAGAAGGAAAACGTTGCAAGTTTCATCCGAGTAAACATAACCTATCGATTTGGCATTCCTCGTTACATAATAACGGATAATGGAAAGCTATTCGATAATAGGTTGATGAACAAGATTTGTGATCTCTCTGGCTTCAAGCAACGTAACGCTTCGATGTACAATGTTGCCGCCAATGGTCTAGATGAGGCATTCAACAAAACTCTATGCAACCTAATGAAGAAAGTCGTCTCCAAATCCAAACGAGATTGGAATGAACATATGGAAGAAGCTCTATGGGCATATAGGACGACTCACTGCACGCCAACACAAGCAACTCCGTATTCACTCGTTTATGGAGTCGAAGCCGTCTTTCCACTTGAGCGTCGAATACCTTCATTACGACTGGATATTCAATAAGGGATAACTGATGAAGAAAATGCTCAAATTCGATTAGAAGAGTTAGAGGCTCTTGATGAGAAGAGGTTGGAAGCTCAACAGAGTCTTGAATGCTATCAAGCTCGATTGTCTCGTGCCTTCAATAGAGTTCGCCCGAGATCCTTTCAAGTAGGAGATCAATTCTTTGCCATAAGAAGACCCATTATTACTTCACATAAACATGTAGGAAAGTTCACTTCAAAATGGGATGGGCCATATGTCGTGCAATAAGCTTATTCAAGTGGGGCTTACAAGCTGGTTGATGCAGATGGAATGAGAATCGGCCCTATGAATGGAAAGTTTTTGAAAAAATATTATCCTTGAAGTTGCAACGCTCATTAACACATGAGCATAAACTGCATGTTACTCCTGTCCCGCATGAGTCTAAACTGTGTACGGCCCACACAAAAAAAAAGTCCGCTAGGTTGAAAACCTTGAAAGAGGCTGCCTAGGAAAAAGTTAGGACATAAAAAGAATCTACCCATTCTGAACTACGGTATGACTTGATACTCTTCACCGAGGTACGTAGGCAGCTTAGAGTTTCATTCTGATTTCAGTTGCATAAGTTCAAAAGATACATAATCCCCCAATCATTGTCCGAATGAAGTACAATGGAATGTAATTCATTCAATCAGTATTTGAAAATCGGGCTGGGACACCATTCTTCTGTTAAACCATGGATACCATTTGATTTAAAGGGGGCAAGCCGCTATGGTAAATTGGTGTCTTCAATGAAATGATTAATATTTTTTTGGAGGTTTCCAAGCATTTGCATCGAAGACCAGCGATCCGTTATTCCTTCACATTCGTCAAACCTTCAAGTTATTATGGTCTGCCTTCATGACATTTCAAATTAAGAGAGGCTTGGACCCAAGATATTTGGTGAGAATGAATCTCTTGAATTTCAATTTTTTACAATTAAAAAGGACTTACAATCTCAAGGCTCCCACACCAAGATACAAATATTTTGGTTAAGTCGCGCTAATTTGAAATTGTCGGAATATCAGGAACCAAAGTTGACTTCAAAATATTATATGAAACTATCCTTAAAGTATTAGGTTTTGAATTTTGGATATATTATATATTTGGAAGTTAGGTTTCGAATGGATCAAACTTTTCTTGATTTCGACATTCCTACATCAAGATACAAATATTTTGGTGAAGTTGTGCAAATCTGAAATCGTCGACGTGACAGAATTTGAAGTTAGATTCAAAATAATATATGGGACTATTCTCAATGTTTTTTATTCCAAATTTTGGATATGTCTTAGATCTTGCAGTCTAGTTTCCAATAAAGTAAACGGTTCATAATTTTGACGTTTCTACACCAAGATATAACCTTTTTGGTGAAGTTGTGCAAATCTGAAATCGTCGACGTGACAGAATTTGAAGTTAGCTTCAAAATAATATTTTGGACGATTATCAAAGTGTTTTATTCCAAATTTTGGATATTTCTTAGATCTTGAAGTCTAGTTTCCAGGAAATTAAAAGGTTCATAATTTTGATATTTTTACACTAAGATATAACTTTTTTGGTGAAACTGCGCAAATCTGAAATCGTCGACGTGACAGAATTTAAAGTTAGCTTCAAAATATTATCTGGGTCGATTCTGAAGGTGTCTGATTCTATGTTTTGGATATATTTTATATATTGAAGTCTAATTTGTGATAAATTAAACGGTTCATTATTTGGACTCTCCTACGACAAGATATGAATCTTTCGTTACAAGCGCGTAAAGTTGAAAATTATGCGACTAAGATAAAAGTCGGATGATGTAGAGAAAAAGAGAAGCTGAAATATTTAAGCCCTCGAAGTGTCCAAGTTGAAGTCTTCAAGTCTGTCGGTCTTAGAGTTGAAGTCTTAAAGTTGCGGTTTTCAAGTCTGTCGGTCTTCAAGTTGTAGTCTTCACGTTCGCCACTCTTTAAGTTGAAATATTTAAGCCTTCCAAATCTCCAAGTTGAAGTCTTCAAGTCCATCGGTCTCAAGTTTCAGTCTTCAAATTCGCAGATCTTAAAGTTGAACTGTTTAAGCCCTCCAAATCTTTGAGTTGAAGTTTGTAATGTCCGCCAAATCTTCAAAGTTTTCCAAAGTGTTCAAGTCGATATCATCAAATCGACGTCGTCTTCGAGTTGAAGATTTATAATTTTCCAATCTTAAGGTGGACATATAAGTCCCTTTGCACCTTAAGCTGGCCTTTTCGTGGGTTTGTCCTTAAAAGGAAACTATAACTTTCCAATCTTAAGGTGGACATATAAGTCCCTTTGCACCTTAAGCTGGCCTTTTCGTGGGTTTGTCCTTAAAAGGAAACTATAACTTTCCAATCTTAAGGTGGACATATAAGTCCCTTTGCACCTTAAGTTGGCCTCTTCGTGGGTTTGTCCTTAAAAGGAACTATAACTTTTCAATCTTAAGGTGGACATGTGAGTCCCTTTGCACCTTAAGTTGGCCTCTTCGATAATCGGGTCATTTTGAGAGTAATATCTCCAATAGTCGGGCTACATTGAGAGTAATCTCTCCGGTAGTCGGGCTATATTGAGAGTAATCTCTCCAGTAGTCAGGACATTTTGTGAGTAATCTCTCCAGTAGTTGGGCCACATTGAGAATAATCTCTCCAGTAGTCGGGCCATATTGAGAGTAATCTCTCCGGTAGTCGGGCCATATTGAGAGTAATCTCTCCAGTAGTCGAGACATTTTGAGAGTAATCTCTCCAGTAGTCGGGCCACATTGAGAGTAATCTCTCCGGCAGTCAGGCCATATTAAGAGTAATCTCTCCAGTAGTCGGGACATTTTGAGAGTAATCTCTCCAGTAGTCGATCCACATTGAGAGTAATCTCTCCGGTAGTCGGGCCATATTGAGAGTAATCCCTCCAGTAGTCGGGACATTTTGAGAGTAATCTCTCCAGTAGTCAGGCCACATTGAGAGTAATCTCTCCAGTAGTCGGTCCACATTGAGAGTAATCTCTCCGGTAGTCGGGCCACATTGAGAGTAATCTCTCCGGTAGTCGGGCCATTTTGAGAGTAATCTCTCCGATATTCGGGCAAGGATGTGTACCCATGTAACAACCCGGTCTGTCATTATGTAGAACCTGCATTATAATTACTTTTATTGACTTGTCATAGGTTGGTTATACTGTTATCGATGTGTTAGAGTTGGTAGGCTTGAAATTGAAATGGTTGTAGTGAGAGTTTAGCCACTTAGTCTTTATAAATAGCCTTAAAGTTGGAAAAGTCAACTGAGAGTTGACTTATTGGTAAAGACCTCAGAATGCGGATTTTATGGCTCGGATAACTTCGTTAGGTGATTTGGGACTTAGGAGTGTGTTCAGAATAATTTTGTGATGTCCGGTGTAGAGTTAGGCTTGAATTGGCGAAAGTTAGTTTTTGGCGATTTTCGGTCGGCAGTGGAAAATAGGCTATCGGGGTCGGAATGGAGTTCCAGAAGTTGGAACATGTTCGTAATGTCATTGTGGATATGTCTGCAAAATTTCAGGTCAATCGGAGTTGTTTTGGATAGTTTTGGCATCATTGGTGGATTTTAGAAATTTCAAAGTTCTTAGGCTTGAATCCGATGTGATTTTGGTGTTTTGATGTTATTTTTAGTGTTTTGAGAGCGCAACTAAGTTTTAATGATCAATTATGACGTGTTGGTATATTTGGTTGGGGTCCCGAAGGGCTCGAGATTGATTTCGGGTGGTTAACGGGCATTTTAGCCTTAGAAAGAAATGTTGTTTTTCTGGTTTTTATGCAGCAGAAAAACCTTCACTGCGATCGCGTAGGAAGAATCGCGATCGCGTAGTGCAAGTGAGGGGAGCGGGGAAATTACTCTCTGCGATCGCATGAAGGCGTCCGCGATCGTAGAGGTTTGGACAGCTTGGGCAGTGCGGTCACGTGGAACCTCTGGCGATCGCAGAGTGTATTAGAATTTGAGGGACCCCAGGCCGTTTGTGCTATGCGATCGCGAGCCTGGGGGATGCGATCGCGAGGGGCCTAGGGGGTTGGTCAGTGCGAACGCGGACGGTTGACCGCGATCGCGAAGGGGAAGGGGACTGGTCAATGCGAACGCGGGCTGGTGACCGTGATCGCGAAGAATAAAGACCTGGTCAGTTAAATTAAAACCCTTCCGCGACCGCTACCCACTTTTCACCATTTTTGTACGGAAAGAGAGCTTTTGAGGCGATTTTGAAGAAA
The DNA here is from genome assembly GCA_005239495.1 of Nicotiana undulata. Lineage (NCBI taxonomy): Eukaryota > Viridiplantae > Streptophyta > Magnoliopsida > Solanales > Solanaceae > Nicotiana > Nicotiana undulata. The sequence goes on along the minus strand of ML249490.1, from coordinate 14,366 downwards.
GAAAATCATTGTTCTTCATTGAGGTAAGAATTTTGGACCCTAAAACTCGATTATAGGTGATTAAGGAACATAATATCAGTGTTTAATTCATGAAAATCAGTAGAAAAAGGTGGAGTTAGGGCTTGAGATTATGAGACCTTTAGGAGATGATTTGAGGGGTCAAACGAACTCCGATTTTGTCGGGTTCCGAGACGCGGGCTTGGGGGTCGGGTTTTGGCTAAATTCGAGTTTTATGCTAAAATCTATACTTTTCAATTGGAATTCATTCCTTTAGCATAATTTGATGATAAAAATCTGATCTTGGTAGATTTGGAGCATTCGGAAGTTGATACGAGAGGCAAGCGGGTTGCAGAGTAGCTTTTCGGGCTAGTTTGAGGTAAGTAATGTCTTTAAATCCTGTCCTAAGGGTATGAAACCCCGGACCTTGCATCCTTTCACGGATTTTGGAATGCAAAGATTGGAAATTTGGAAATATATCCCTTTTTAGGCAACTATTGAGTTGCGAAACCGATTTTTAAGCCTATGCTTAATAGTATTGATATATTTTGATTGATTTGGGTTGTAAGCCATGTTTGGGGCCTAGTGCCGATCTGTTTACCCATTGGGGGATGTTTTTACTATTTTTCTCACTTGATATGTTATGATTTTCACTCAGTCTTTTCTTGACGATTGTTTTGACACTCAGTGTATTTTTGATATTATTTCTTGAAAATAAAACATTGTTTTGGGTCGAGAACCCGGTATAATGATGGCCCGAGTGGCATGTTGAGAGTGTCTGACTGAGTGAGGCCGCGGGCCAATATTGTGAGGATGTTATGATATGAGAGAGGCCGAGGGCCAATATTGTGAGTGATTTATGCCATGATGTGGCTTGTTATAGCGCTTGGGCTGTAGGAGCCCCTCCGGAGTCTGTACACACCCCCAGTGAGCGCAGGTACCTACTGAGTGCGAGTGATGTTTCCCTCGAGGCTGATACTGAGTGACTGTGAGGTTGCCCGCTAGGCTGATACTGAGTGACTGTGAGGTTGCCCGCTGGGCTGATACTGAGTGATGGTGAGGTGCTGAGGGAAATGTTATGAGAGATGATTATGGCCCGAGGGGCAGATTTATGATGATATTTTACTGATTTGTTTACTATGATTCACTTCATTTTTCAAACTGATTTTACTGAGCGTTTTACTGAGAAATATTGGAAAGTATACTTGTTTCAAAGGATATTTTTCTGGAAATTGGTTTTCGAACTTATGTATACTGTATTGAGACTCGAGGTTTTACTGTTTGTGGATTGGTGTTTTGTGTTGCGTGTTTCATATACTTCAGACTGTGATTTATTTTCATTACTACTGAGTTGGTGTACTCATCATTACTCCTTGCACCCTTGTGTGCAGATCCAGGTACTAGTGCAGAGCAGTAGCCATCTTTGTTCATTAGCAGCAGCCTTACGGGATTTCGAGGTAGCAGTGGCCATTTTTGTTCATAGACATTGTTTAAGACATTAGCAGAGTTAGTTTCATTTCTTAGATGCTCGTGACCATGTTGACTCCAGTCTTGGGAGGTTTTGTTTAGACTGTCAGATTATTATTGGGGCGCAAAGACTTAATGAAATTATTTATACTCTGTTTGCTGTTTGTTATTGATTTGTGAAATATTATAATAGAACGAATGGGTAGGGATTTGATGGTTGGCTAGCCTAGTTCCACGATAGGCGTTGGATTTGGGGTCGTGACAACCCTTCCCCTCACACCCTATGATGATCTTCTTCATGCATGGATTATCTTGTTAAACAAAAACAAATCCTTCTTGTTTCACCTTTAAAAAAAAGACAACAAAAGAAGAAAAGCACAAGAAAAGAAAAAAAAATATTACCTTCACGTTAATGGTTCTGAGTCCACAAAAAATAGACTCAAGTGGCTTGCAAATACTACGAATTGATGCTTAACAAATATAAGCACGGGGTTTATATAGATCTCCAAGAAAGCTGATTGGGAAGTGAGATTCCAATGTGGGATCATGTGTTGAAATCGTTTCCTAAAAGAATTTGGTTTGAGTGACGGCAACAGTCCAATTCTCATGGATAGGAAAATAGCAAATTAAGATTGCTTTTGTGTTATAAGTCAATAAGGATTTGGCTGGGACACCAACAAAGTAAATATTGACGTACGGCTAGTGGCATGATAAAGACGACGGCTTTGACTTTAACATATGTTAATGATAAGGAAATAAATAACAATAAAATTTCAAGTAGCAAATGTTGGTCTTACGTGGGCTTTGAGAAGTTGAAATTGACAACTGTCCATATAGTAGAAATTACACGGGGTGCCCTATTTGGTCGCCCCTATTTAATCTATACCGATATTTTTAAAATTATTTAACTTATACTCTAATTTTTACAACTTCAGGCGCCGCCTTCCTGATGCCTATGCAAAACTTTAGCTTATTTAGTGCTAAAGTTTTTACAAATGAACTAAATAACTTCAGCACTTCTGCTGAAGTTTTTTAAAGAGCTTTATTGCAAAACTAAACTTCAGCTTATTTAGTGCTGAAGTTTTTGCAAATGAACTAAATAACTTCAGCATCTTCTGCTGAAGTTTTTGAAAAAGCTTTATGACAAAACTAATTAATCCAGGACAAAACTTCAGCTTATTTAGTGCTGAAGTTTTTACAAATGAACTAAATAACTTCAGCACTTCTGCTGAAGTTTTTGAAAAAGCCTAAAATGCTGAAGTTTGTGTGATTGTCTTTGCTACTTCAGGCCCGTATACCTGAAGTTTATGCGAAAAGTGGGTACGCTTGCAAATTTTTTTGCAAAGCGGGTATAAGTTAAAACGTGACACAAAAAGCGAGTACGGATGCAAATGTCCCCTGCCCATATCTTCGATTTGTTTCATACAATTTGATCTCCCACAAATGAATTTTTATATTTAAAAAAATGGCCTTTGTAGATACTCCAAGCCTTGTCTCATACCCGACAAGTCTTGAAGTAGGGGGCATTTGTAGGCATGCAAACTTTATTGAATTTAAATTTAATAAAATAATTTGGACTATTTTTAATATATTAATCTAAATAAATATTATAGGCTAATATAATTGGATTAATTGTATAAGTCCAATATAAATGGATTAAATAAATAAGTCTTAATCCATTGGGCTAAAAGTGATAAGCTCACTTTATTAGGCCCAATATATCATCTTCCTAGAGGCCCAGTTTGGTGCCACGTATCAAATGACGTGGCACGCCACGTCAAACGGAAGAGTCAATAGGATCATGCCACATGTCAAAATGACAAGGCATGCCAAATCACATTAAAAGGCCAATGAAACCGCGCCACGTGTGCAAGTGACATGTTCTGGCCAATCAAATGCGGCCATGTCACACTTCAATTTGATTGGTCGGAAAGAGTTTGTTCTTATCACAACTCCTCCCTTCCACAACTATAAATAGGGGTCTTCATAACTCAGAAAAGACACCAAAAGTTATAACAAGAAGCAAGAGAGAGCTCGTGGATCAAACGCCGCAAATTTGTCTACAAGTTTCAAGCTTCACGCAATCAAGTTCAAGAAATCAAGTTAAAGCTCAAGAACGAAGAACTTCAAGCTCAAGAAATCAAGTTCAACCTCAAGAACGAAGAACCAGTCAAAATTCAAAGAGTACGAGCTCAAATAAAAGTTCGTGCTAGTTGAATTCAAGACCATCGTTTGTGAAAACAAATATAGATTCAAGATCAAGCTTAAAGGCCCTTGAATTTATTTAGTATTGAAAAGAAGAATCAGAGGATTCATAGAGATTGTAACACTCAAATATTTGAAATAAAATACTCCGATTGTTGCAATATTTTCCGGTCTTGATTTTATTTTCTCGATGCAAATTTATTGTCTACAAATTCTGGCACGCCTAGTGGGACCACTTCTGCCCTTCATCTCTTCCTCCTGTAAATCGAAAACTCCAAGTTTCAAAATCATTTATTGCGATTGTGAGTACTTCAAGTCACGTTTTCAAGTTTCGGCAAGCCTATACCCCGACATACCTTGAAGTTGGGGGCATTTGTAGTCATCAAAATTTTAAGGGATCAAGCCAAACCCTAAGTTAAAAATACTATATATTAATGCATACCTATAAAGAGGGTCACATATTCCCTTTGAAGAGAAATCTAAAAAAATGGAGATCACAGAGAGATCAAGAAGTGACTGATAATTCTTGATAATCAAATCATTCAAGAAGATCCACACCTTACATCATGGATGTCAAATAAATCCATGAAAACCTGTATCATCCTACGTTCGAGAAATACGCTGCTCCAACCCTCGAATCACGGAGATAATCAGGAGAGAAGATCAAGGGAACAAATAGAATTGGACCCGCATCATTTTAGCAATAAAATTATGTTTCTTCATATTTATATTGTGGTTGCTATTTATTTTTGTATCCCATATAATTTGTTGCAAACAGTATGCAACATAGTCCTAAGATGATTCTCGTATTCTCCTTGGCTACGAGAATATATCAGGATATCATCAATAAATACTATTACAAATCTATCTAGAAACAACTTGAACACCTTATTCATTAAATCCATGAATGTAGTTGGAGCGTTAGTCAGTCCGAAAGGCATCACCAGAAACTCAAAGCGCCCGTACTGAGTCATGAAAACAGTCTTAGAAATATCTTTATCTTTTATTCTAAGATGATGATAACCAGATCGGAGGTCAATCTTTGAAAAGTGGGCAGCTCCTTGTAACTGATCAGAAATGTCGTCTATACGAGGCAAAGGATATTTATTGTGTATTGTTATCTTGTTCAACTACATGTAGTCAATGCACATTCTTAGACATCCGTCTTTCTTCTTTACGAACAATACTGGTGCACCCCATGGTGATACAATAGGTCTAATAAAACCTTTATCTAACAAATCTTTTAACTGTTGCTTTAGCTCCCTCAACTCTGTTGGTGTCATCCGATATGGGTTGTGTGTCAGGTGGCAAATCTATACCAAAGTCTATTTCTTGTACTGGAGGCAATCCAGGTAAATTCTTGGGAAATACATCATAAAATTATCTCATTACTGGTATTTATATTCTAATTGATTCCTTTCTTGTGTCATTTACAATAGCTAAGAGACCCAAGCAACCTTTCTTCAGAAGTTGTTGATCCTTCATAAAAGATACAACTTTGCAAGTCTTTGGAACCTAACCCCTTTTTAGAACAAAACTGGGTTCGTTTGTTATCTCAAACTTAACTACCTTTGAATGACAATCAACGATAGCATAGAAAGAAGATAACTAATCCATTCCCATCAACATGTCAAAGTCAATCATATCAAGTACAATAAGGCCGACTAGAGTATCTCTACCCTCAACCCGAATCTGACAAGTACGATACACGAATTCAGCTAATAGGGACTCTCCAACAGGAGTAGCAACTAGGAAAGGATCATTCAATAGCTCAGGTTGTCTACCAAACCTCAAAGAAAAGTACAAGGACACATAAGAGTGAGTAGATCCTGGATCAATCAACGTAAGTGCATCAAATGAACAGACAAAAAGAATACTTGTAACCACATCATTTGAGGCTTGAGCATCCTGTCTAGTAAATGCAAAAACTCTCGCCTGACCTCTACCAGTCTTGTCCTTGATTCACAGTAGCACGATCTACAACACCTCGACCTCTATTTCTTGTACCTGTAGCTAGGAGTGGAAAACGAATATGGTTCGGGTCGGATCGGATATGGTTCGGGTCAAAAACAGGTAATGAAAAAATAGATAAATTGTCCGCCCCGATCCATATTTAATACGGATAAAAAATATGTTAACCGGCGGATAATATAGGTAACCATATTATCCATGACTTCTTGCATATGATCACTTTTGGGAGAATTCTTAGTCTTCCTAACTTGTGGAACCCCTAATTTGAGGCTTTACAAATGTAAACGTTAGACACATTGGTTATCCATTGTTTACCCATTGGTTACCCATTGGTTATCCATTTTCTAAATGGATAAAATGGTTCTTATCCATATTTGATCCGTTTTTAAATAGCTCATTATATAACCC
>MDKH01047304.1:0-14311 GCA_005239495.1 Nicotiana undulata | reverse complement strand
TGAATACTACGTGGTGACTTGGTGTTTTACTGGTTTGTGGAATTGTGTACATGTTCTGTTTGTGTATATTACTCAGACTGTGATTTATTTTCATTACTATTGAGTTGGAGTACTCATAAAGACTCCATGTGCCTCTGCGCACAGATCCAGGTACTAGTTCGCAGCAGTAGCTGACGCAGTTGATAGCAGCATTTCACGGGATTTCGAGGTAGCTGTCCAGCGTCCACAACTTCTCCATTTCCCTTCCTTATTTAGTTTTAGCATTTGATTCAAAGACATATATCGTAGTTTTAGCAGAGTTATTTTATTTATTCTTAGATGCTCATGACTATTGACTCCAGTTCTTGGGAGGTTGTTTAGGTTAATATGGGAACGCTAATACTTAATTATATTAATTATGATGTGGTTGCTTGCTTATTATTTAATTGTGAACTATTATAATTGAACAAAAGCGCAGTAAGGTGATGGTTGGCTAGCCTAGTTCCACGATAGGCGCCATCACGACCTGTTAGGATTTGGGGTCGTGACAAGTTGGTATCAGAGCACTAGGTTGCATAGGACTCAAAGGTCATGAGCAGGTTTAGTAGAGTCTTGCGGATCGGTACGGAGACGTCTGTACTTATCTTCAAGAGGCTGCAGAACCCTTAGGAAACATTCCACATTCTTGAATTCTTATCGTGCGAATCCATTTATTCAGCCAAAAGCGTAACTCTTTGAATTCCTTTCATGTATTCGAATGCGCACACGAGCACTTGGTATCAGTTGTGCGTCGGCGGCTTGTGACTTCCATGGCTGAGATGTGATTTTTAACATGTTAATAATGGGCCAGTCAGAAGGACTTGAGGCCGGATTTTATTTGTGGCTTGAGTGTTGAGATTGTATTTGGATGAGCACATGTGTTAGGGGATTTGTATGTTTGTTGGTGTCCTTATTGATGGAACTTTGTGACTAGATGACTATATGGTGAGTGTGATCGGATAGTTAGATGTATTCAGGTTGTTTGATTGTGACCAAAATGATCTGGCGGGAGATGTGGCAAGAACCATTGATTATTTGCCTTCTGTATTGAGTTATAATATGGGTTCGAGTTATGAGTAGTGAAGGACCTCTCATGTAGTTAGTTGTGGAGTGAAGTGGGTTTTCTTGTTATGTTCTGACATCCCGATGATGTCTTTTGAGCTGACCAATGCTCCAGTAGCATTTATGTATTTGAGAACCGGTGTATTTAGCTGTATTATAACTCCTTTGTTATTGGGTTTTCTTGTTTGTATTTGACCAATGAACCTCTATTCGGAAATGCGATGGCCTCTGAAGTCGCAAATGCGACATTTCAGTCGCAAATGCGAGGACTGCAGAAATGAGAAGGGGTTTGCAATTGCGGTATCCCTCTCGCATTTGTGAGCTTCGCAAATGCGAAGCTCCAGTCGTAATTGCGACATCCGCAGCCTATTAAGTTGGGACTTAGACGGGATTTTTACCCATTTTTCAATTCTCTCAAACCTTAAACCTCCATAGGCGATTTTACAAAGACCCAACTTTCTCCAAATCATAGGTAAGTGATTCCTAACTAATTCCTTTACAATATCTTGCAACTTTTAACATGATTTCAACCTATAATCTAGAATTTTCATGGTAGAATTAGGGATTTTTGGGTAGAACTTAGGAATTTCGAAATTTGAGAATTTAGATCTCGAATTGAGATCAAATTCCAAAACCAATTGTATATCCGGTGTCGGGGGAGAATGGGTAAACAGGTTTTGGTCCGAACCTCGAGTTTGGACCAAGCGAGCCCGGGGTCGATTTTTGTCTTTTGAGGGGAAATCTTAGGAAAATCATAATTTTGTAATAAATTTAATTCCTTTAGCAATAATTAATGATATTAAATCGATTATGATTAGATTCGAGCGGGTTAGAGGCAAATTCTAAAGGGAAAAGTTGTAATTGAGCAGTGAGTAGCCTACGGAATTGAGGTAAGTGTTTGGTCTAATCTTGACTTGAGGGATTAGGAATCTCCAACTTAAATTATATGTGAAATTGCATGTGCGTGGTGTATAGGTGAGGTGGCGAGTACCAATGGGCCACCAAATTATCTGTTTAGCATGTTCCCTTCCACGTTTCCAATTTATGATATTTTTGTCTTGATTGTTTCATGATTATTTATGCTTCCATGTTTACTTGTTTGTTAGATATTTCCTCTCTTAATTGAAAGTATTAGTTGTTCCTTAGCTTCATTGTAGCACATGAATGGTTGAGCTGGTTGTCAGTGTTTTATAATACATTTTAGTTGGTTTTATTGTGTAGTAATAATTGGTGAAGTTTATGAATAGTAAAACTTTCTGTTTACAATTGTTGAGTCATAAATATTGTGAAAGACTTTGATCTAAATTGTGAACTCTTTATTATAAATGATGAAATGTGAATGTCTGGTGGGAGCGGGTTGCATGCCGCAACAAGGAGGAATAAGGGTGGACAGGTGGGATCGGGTTACATGACGCAACAAGAGGAATAAGGATGATATGTTGGGGAGCAATAAGGGTGGACAAGTGGGATAGGGTTGCACGCCGCAACAAGGAGTAATAAGGGAGAATATTCATGTTTTACTGGTTATATGATAGAGACTGGAATACTCACTGTTTATTTTGTTTTTCCCATATTTTTCTTTTACCGTTATTTAAATTTTAACTTGAAAATTTCGTAAGAATTGGTTATAGCTGTCCTTCATTCTATTCCAGCTATTTCTTTCCGGCTGGTGATTTATTCATGAGCTAGAGAGTCCTTTTTTGCTTTATTAAACACTATATACATGTTATATTATAAATGCCCCGTCATATCCTCGTCACTACCTCGTCGAGGTTAGGCTCGACACCTACCTATACATGGGGTCGGTTGTACTGACACTGCACTCTGCACTTCTTGTGCAGATCCAGGTTCTGGCCAGAGTTGATTTTCGAGTAGTAGCAGATCATTCGTACGGAGACACGAGGTAGATCTGTTGGTGTCCGCAGATTCTTGGAGTCTTCTCCACATTATTTAATTACTATTTTATTTCATTCAAAACAGATATATATTTTCTTCCAGCCAAATACTTGTAGTATTCTTTAGTAGTTCGTGAATTGTGACTCCAAATCCTGAGTAGCTAGATATTGGTATTAGTTTCGAGTATCATTTTATTTCTCCATAAATTATTCTTGATTCATTTATTGGATAACATTAGACCTCGTATTATGTTTTTAATTGTTTTAAATGTTGAAACCCTCTAACATTGGCTTGCCTAGCAAGTATGGTATTAGGCGCCATCACGATCCCAAGGGTTGGTAATATGGGTCGTGACAACTATGTTGAAGTTGTTTACCTAAAGCGTTCTAGTTCAATTCTAAGTCGTGCCCTACGCGTGTCCTACCTGTCCCATGCATATGATCCAGGAGGCTTTGGACCCACTATATGGGTGGTTCTAGGCTTTACTTAAGTCACTCAAAAATGATAAAACTAAGCGACATTCAAAATAGATAGGACTTCACGTAAAGACAATTAAGTCCCAAGTTAGCCTCCACACATAACAACAAAGCACGCGGGCAGATTCCATATTATGTATAGGCAGTTTCAAGTTCGAGGTACTGTTTTAAACCTATAGACATGATTTCTAAGTGGTCACACAGTTTAACAAAGTCTCACGGCATTGCTGCTATTCAGATTATCGCGATTACAGATTATAAAACCTATAGACATGATCTCTAAGTGATTTGCGCAAGGGGGAAGTGATAGCCATTGAAAATCTCAGAATTTACTCTCGTTTGATCCTATTCTAACGGAGTAGCAGTATTTATAGCTAGGTTCTAATAATTGTCAAATTTATCGCTTATTCCTATGGGCATGTTATCTAGGTGGGCAGATTAATAAGACACCAGAAGCAGTCAATTAGCTAATCAATTAAAGCCATGGTATCTAAATGTGGATTAGCAGAGCGTAAATTAATATAATCCACCCTTGTTGCGGAGTGAAATGGCTTTTCTTGTTTGTATTTGACCAATGAACCTCTATTTGGAAATGCGATGGCCTCAGAAGTTGCAAATGCAATATTTCAGTCGCAAATGCAACATTTCAGTCGCAAATGCGAGGACTGTAGAAATGAGAAGGGATTCGCAATTGCGGTATCCCTATCGCATTTGTGAGCTTCGCAAATGCGAAGCTCCAGTCGCAATTGCGACATCTGCAACCTGTTAAGTTGGGACTTAGACGGGATTTTTACCCATTTTTCAATTCTCTCAAACCTTAAACCTCCATAGGCGATTTTTCAAAGACCCAAACTTCTTCAAATCATAGGTAAGTGATTCCTAACTAATTCCTTTACAATATCTTGAAACTTTTAACATGATTTCAACCTAGAATCTAGAATTTTCATGGTACAATTAGGAATTTTTGGGTAGAACTTAGGAATTTCGAAATTTGAGAATTTAGACCTCGAATTGAGATCGGATTCCAAAACCAATTGTATATCCGATGTCGTGGGAGAATAGGTAAACGGGTTTTGTTCCGAACCTCGAGTTAGGACCAAGCGGGCCCGGGGTCAATTTTTGTCTTTTGAGGGGAAAGCTTAGGAAAATCATAATTTTGTAATAAAGTTAATTCCTTTAGCAATAATTAATGATATTGAACCGATTATGATTAGATTCGAGCGGGTTAGAGGCAAATTATAAAGGGAAAAGTTGTAATTGAGCAGTGAGTAGCCTGCGGAATTGAGGTAAGTGTTTGGTCTAATCTTGACTTGAGGGATTAGGAATCTCCAACTTAAATTATATGTGAAATTGCATGTGCGTGGTGTATAGGTGAGGTGGCGAGTACCTATGGGCCACCAAATTATCTGTTTAGCATGTTCCCTTCCCCGTTTCCAATTTATGATATGTTTGTCTTAATTGTTTCATGATTATTTATGCTTCCATGTTTCTCTCTTAATTGAAAGTATTAGTTGTTACTTAGCTTCATTGTAGCACATGAATGGTTGAGATGGTTGTCAGTGTTTTATAATGCATTTCGGTTGGTTTTGCTGTGTAGTAATAATTGGTGAAGTTTATGAATAGTACAACTTTCTCTTTACAATTGTTGAGTCATAAATATTGTGAAAGACTTTGATCTAAATTGTGAACTCTTTATTATTAATGATGAAATATGAATGTCTGGTGGGAGCGGGTTGCATGCCGCAACAAGGAGGAATAAAGGTGGACAGGTGGGATCGGGTTGCATGACGCAACAAAAGGAATAAGGGTGATATGTTGGGGAGCAATAAGGGGGGACAAGTGGGATAGTGTTGCACGCCGCAACAAGGAGTAATAAGGGAGAATATTCATGTTTTACTGGTTATATGATAGAGACTAGAATACTCACTATTTATTTTGTTTTTCCCATATTTTTCTTTTACCGTTATTTAAGTTTTAACTTGAAAATTTCGTAAGAATTGGTTATAGTTGTCCTTCATTCTATTCCGGCTATTCCTTTCTGGCGGGTGATTTATTCATGAGCTAGAGAGTCCTTTTTTGGTTCATTAAATACTATATACATGTTATATTATAAATGCCCCGTCGTAGCCTCGTCACTACCTCGTCGAGGTTAGGCTCGACACTTACCTGTACATGGGGTCAGTTGTACTGACACTGCACTCTGCACTTCTTGTGCAGATCCAGGTTCTGGCCAGAGTTGATTTTCGAGTAGTAGCAGATCATTCGTACGGAGACACGAGGTAGATCTGCTAGTGTCCGCAGATTCCTGGAGTCTTCTCCACATTATTTAATTACTATTTTATTTCATTCAAAACAGATATATATTTTCTTTCAGCCAAATACTTGTAGTATTCTTTAGTAGTTCGTGAATTGTGACTCCAAATCCTGAGTAGCTAGATATTGGTATTAGTTTCGAGTATCGTTTTATTTCTCCATAAATTATTCTTGATTCATTTATTGGATAACATTAGACTCGTATTATGTTTTTAATTGTTTTAAATGTTGAAACCCTCTAACATTGCCTTGCCTAGCAAGTATGGTATTAGGCGCCATCACGATCCCAAGGGTTGGTAATATGGGTCGTGACAACTATGTTGAAGTTGTTTACCTGAAGCGTTCTAGTTCAACTCTAAGTCGTGCCCTACGCGTGTCCTACCCGTCTCATGCATATGATCCAGGAGGCTTTGGACCTACTATATGGGTGGTTCTAGGCTTTACTTAAGTCGCTCAAAAATGATAAAACTAAGCGACATTCAAAACAGATAGGACTTCACGTAAAGACAATTAAGTCCCAAGTTAGCCTCCACACATAACAACAAATGCACGCGGGCAAATTCCATATTATGTATAGGCAGTTTCAAGTTCGAGGTGCTGTTTTAAACCTATAGACATGATTTCTAAGTGGTCACACAGTTTAACAAAGTCTCACGGCATTGCTGCTATTCAGATTATCGCGATTACAGATTATAAAACCTATAGACATGATCTCTAAGTGATTTGCGCAAGGGGGAAGTGATAGCCATTGAAAAACTCAGAATTTACTATCGTTTGATCCTATTCTAACGGAGTAGCAGTATTTATAGCTAGGTTCTAATAATTGGCAAATTTATTGCTTTTTCCTTTGGACATGTTATCTAGGTGGGCAGATTAATAAGACAACAGAAGCAGTCAATTAGCTAATCAATTAAAGCCATGGTATCTAAATGTGGATTAGCAGAGCGTAAATTAATATTATCCTATAGGCATGTTATCTAGTAAGTACACTGCAGTTTCAAAAATTGAGCGAGTAGTTATTGACACTTGATTCCTATAGACATGCTATCGAATAACACAAAACAGTACACATGGGAACAACTAAAGCACTTAAATTCATGCTTATGATAATGTGGCCATTAGACAAGTTGAGTGAGTGTGATTCTCTATAGGCATGGTTTCTACTAGTGTACAATACATGAAACCAGATAGCATATATGGCATGTTGAACAAAATAACAAGTATAGGTGGGCAGATTAATAAGACAACAGAAGCAGTCAATTAGCTAATCAATTAAAGCCATGGTATCTAAATGTGGATTAGCAGAGCGTAAATTAATATAATCCTATAGGCATGTTATCTAGTAAGTACACTGCAGTTGCAAAAATTGAGCGAATAGTTATTGACACTTGATTCCTATAGACATGCTATCGAATAACACAAAACAGTACACATGGGAACAACTAAAGCACTTAAATTCATGCTTATGATAATGTGGCCATTAGACAAGTTGAGTGAGTGTGATTCTCTATAGGCATGGTTTCTACTAGTGTACAATACATGAAACCAGATAGCATATATGGCATGTTGAACAAAATAACAAATAGATAACATAGACCCTATAGGCACACTTTCTACCCTTTTATGCAAGCATTAGAATATACTTGTTTCCCCAATTTCACTAGCACTTTAATTGTTTGTTTACAAATTATTACATGCCTAATTAATGAACATAAATAAAAATATTATACACGGGAAACTGCAGGCCCAACAACAGGACCAAAAATAAAATAACCCAGTATTGTCTAGGCCTTCAACAAGTTCACTTTTCCACGAATAATATGCCCAGATGCGAACTCAGCTCTGGAGTGTATCAGTTGCAGAACCCAAGTTTATATTTGGACCCACATCAGAACCCAGATGGAATATCACTTACCAAGCAATTGTGAGTTAACAATTTGACCAAACAAATGCACATAGCAATCACTTAAAGAATTTTAGACCTACTAACAGCGACTAAGTGATATAATTTGTAGAAAAATGCATTTGTATTTTAGAAGCAGACATAGCGGGGTTGATTAAACAAAGAACATGCAAACTAAGAGAATCAATAAGGATTAGCTTCATCATGGCAAATTTATATAACAATACTAACATTACATGTTCAATAACTTAGTAGGAGATAGCATACTGAGCGGAAAAACATATTGAGAGAGAGTTAAGGGGATCATGTTCTCTGAGGTTATAAGATAAACATATAATGGTGCACATGCCAAACGAGTTCAGAATAGAGCATTAACTTAGAGGATTCTAAAGCCTAGGAATCCGAGTCATGAATGGTCAGGCAAATTCATATTCAGGGAATGACAATTAAAGATAAGCCTAATCATGTTGAGTATCCATCACAATACCAGAAAAACTTATAGTAAACAAAACATGTCGACTTCACCTCAATAGGACAGACTAGCATCAAATCTTATACTAGTTGGCCACATATAGGAGAAAATATTGGTTATAATTTTCACTCTAAAGGTCTCAACCAACATTGAGAAACATATGATTAAGCAAGTCAGAAACAAAATAAAGTTACCAATAACCTGGGAACAGGTCATAGATTAAAAGTAGAACTTCGGAAAGATAACAGGTTGAGCATGAGTGTCTCAACAGAGATTAGAACACATTCTAGGTACGAGTTAGTCATCACAAAAGTTCAAAACAAAGCAGAGAAGTAAACTCATGCCTGGCAACAGATATAAGCATTCAGGTACCAATACACCAGGCTAAACGAGCTTGAGAGAGCAAAAAATTGTTCAAGTTAAACACGTGCAATAGACATGTCTCAAAATTGGGAATTTTAGGCAAGTTCAAGTTCTAAAGAAGTTCAGAGTCACAAAACAATTTCAGTGCCAATAAGGCTGCAAATAGAGATGGCCTAGAAGCCTATTGAGTCATAGAAATTTTGGGGGCATGAATATGCAAAATATGAACACAAACGAAAGAGAATGAAACAACGAAGGCCAAGGAACTTACCAGTTATCAACTGATAAACAAACAAACAAGAAGAAGAACCTCAACAATACTCTAAACATCAACAAAGAGCAATAGAACCCAAAATCTTAGTGTGTCAGAGTTCCCAAGGGTTTCAAGTGAACCCTGGGAAGTGCTCGCACTAAAAAGGTCAATTAGTCGAATTAAGGTGGCCTTGGCTTTTAGCCGGCCAAGAGCCAAAGTTCAAAATAATATGAAGTGAAGGAGTAAGAGAGTAATAGTTCTTAACATGGTTAAAAGTCTGTTCGAAAGGGAATTGGGGAGGGGATTATATAGTAGTAGAAATTGAACACATAAATAAGGATATACAATCAATCAACACAAAATAAGGAAAGATAGTAAAGCAAACATAAATAAGTAAGGAAGAATATGCAGAATGTTTAAGAAACAAAATTAGAAAAAATAAAGCAAACCCTAATTTGATTGGAACCAAAAATCAGTTGAAGATCTTGGTGAATTTGAACCACACAGCCTTGCTATGAACGTATAAGGCCGAAATACCGCCCAAATCTTCGAGATTGTGGTCGATTTCCAGTATGATATGGAGATGGTACTTGCCAAAATTAGGCAAGTACCGAAGTAATGCCATAAACGTGTGACCAATGGTGAAAAAATATGGATATGGTAAACAAATAATGGTAAAATTCCATTATCAGTAGGATTAGGAGAGGGAATAAAGAGGAGGCGGCTAGGGTTCTTCAGAAGAGAATAAGGGAGGGTTGAGAGTGTTTAGGGGAGACAGTTTAGGAAAAATGGGCTAGGGTTTCACGGGTTGGTTAATTAAAAATGGTGGAGTGATTGTAGACCGTTGATCTTGAAAGATCAACGGTCGAGATTAAGGAATAGGGGGGTCGGGTCGTATGAGCGGGTTCCGGTCAAGTTGAAATAAAAGAGATCATTTGGTTTGGGCCTGGGCAGCTTGGGGTTGGGCTACTTTGTTTGGACCTCAGTTTGTCCGAAAATAAAGCTTAGTTTGGGCTAGTTTTTAAAGTAAGAGATTAAGGGGAATAATTTAATAAAAAATAGTTACATAAAATATAAAAATACTATTTATTCAACTTATTACTTTATAAAAATAGTAGAAGATTATAAAAATGTAAAAAACTTATTTTGACCATAAAAAAATGACAAATGCAATAAAGTATAAGATATAGGCTATTATTGCAACATTTTGTAAATATCCTAAAAATACTAATATAATTATATCAAATGAAGTGAAAAAATATTTGAAAAATATATGTTGATGCAAATAATAACTTTGGGTAATTAAATCATCACAGAATAATTTAAAGGATAATTAATAAATATGCAAATAGTTTAAATGCATTAATCTTAAAGCTTTAAAAATTATGAAAAATTATAGAAAATACTTGAATAAATCTTGTAAATTAAGTAATGATGCAAAAGGATATTTTCAAAGTATATATACTTATTTGAAAATATATGAGGAAATAATTGGGTATCAACATCATGTGCAACTTGTCTTGTTGTTTCAGTAAACTTTATAATAGTCTGATCCATGTTGAAATTGTGAGCTTGTGGCTATTGCCGAGTGGATTATGTTATTGGAACGTGTATTGTCGGTGCAGATGTGATATGAAATGCGGGCACGAGGTGTCGAAAAAATATAATGATTTTTATTATTGACACATGAGTTGTCCGTGCGGTTTTGATAGAAATATGGGCATGAGGTGCCGGGAAAATATAATGATTTTTATTATTGGAATGTGAGTGATCTGTGCGAATTTGAAAGAAATATGATCATGAGGTACCGTGGAAATATGAAAGTAGGTCGAGACTCATGTTACGAAAATATGAAAGTGGGCTCAGACATGTGTTTTATGCTTATGAAATGAGGTATCACAAAATGACTTTTATTTGAAATAATTTATATTCAAAAGATATTTATTTGAAAGAATTATATTCGAAAGATATTTATTTGAAAGAAGTATATTCGAAAGATATTTATTTGAAAGAATTATATTCGAAAGATATTTATTTGAAAGAAGTATATTCGAAAGGTATTTATTCGAAAGAATTATATGTGAAAGATTTATATTTGAAGGACTTGATTAATTGGTTGTACTTGTGTTACTTACTTGTTTGAGAAATAATTATGGTGTTCTTGTTGCCTGGTTGTTTATATCATTGGTTGATTTTTGTTGCTATAATTGCTAGCTAGTTTCCAGTACTATTGTATGCTGTTATATTGCACAGGTTATCTGACTAGTGAGTGTCTTGATTATACCTCGTCACTACTCCAGCAAGGTTAGTCTTGATACTCACTGGGTACCGTCTGTGGTGTACTCATACTACACTTCTGCACATTTTTGTGCATAGCCACTTAGTGGAGATATCAGACTTGAGTAGAGGTAGTGTGTTGATCGAAAGGATTCAAGGTAGAGCTGCTTGGTCATAGCAGTCCCTTGGAGTCTTTCTTTTTATTGTACTGTCAACTCTTATTTGAACAATATTGTACATTTGATCCTTGATATCATTGCATGTATTCAGTTAGATTTCATGACTCAGTATTACCAGTCTTGGGAAGTGGTTATATTTATTTTCCACTTTTGATTTCGATACTTGTATTAAATTATCTATTTCCAAAAAAAAGGCTCGAAATGTAATTGTAATCGGCTTACCTAGTCTTAGAGACTAAATGCCATCACGACGCTTGTAGTGGGATTTTAGGTCGTGACAAGTTGGTATCATAGCTCTAGGTTCACAGGTTTTATGAGTCACGAACGAGTCTATTAGAGTCTTGCGGATCGGTACAAATATGTCTGTACTTATCTTCGAGAGGCTACAGAACTATTAGGAAATTTCCACTTCTTTCATTCTTGTCGTGCGAATTTGTTGGTTTTGGAATTTGAGCCTTTGTATCTCTATTCTCTCAATATGGTGAGGGCATGTGCTACCGGGTCAGCTGAGCAGACACCCGCGCATATTTCTAGGGACGCAAGAGGCCGAGACCGAGGACGTGTCAGAGTAACAATTGAGGAGCCGCCAGCAGCTCCGGTTGGGGGATAGGCACCAGAGACACCTGTTGTTACCCCCAAACTTCAGGAGACCTTAGCACAGTTCCTGAACATGTTTGGTACATTAACTCAGGCGGGATTAACTCCTACCGTCCATACTCTAGAGCAGCAGGTTCACATTGATCAAGTTCCGTGTGTAGTAACGGCACAACATGTTATTCTGGTTCAGCCTGAGGTCATGCGAGAGGCATCAGATGAAGAACAAAAGAGACTTGAGAGATTTAAGAGGTATAGTCCACCTACCTTCAGTGGCACAACTACATAGGATGCCCATGGATTTCTAGAAAATTTGATGACCCAAAGGGTCATTTTATGAATTAAGACTTAATTCTAGGCTTATTAGCCATAAAAATACTAATTTTAATCACCTCGATTTGCGGCGCAGTCCGAGCGTGAAACCAGAACGCTTTTATGTGAAAATATGAGAAATAGTAATTTCTCGAGTTAAAATTTTGGTTTTAGTTGATGTTGGTCAAAATGTTTAGTAAACGGGCCCGGATCTATGTTCGACGATCCCGGGAGGTCCGCAGTAAAATATGGAACTTGGGCGTACTCCCGGAATTGAATTCCGAGGTCCCAAACCTTATAAAATAATTTTTGAAAAAAATTGTTTTGCTGGTTAATTCAAGGAATAAAGAAATGAAATAATATGTGAAAATTTTGATATCGGGCCCATATTTTGGTTGTGGATCCCCGTACAAGTTTGATATGATATTTAAGTCCTATATGTGAAATTTGGTGAGAAACGGAATTGATTTGACGTGATTTGGACGTCCGGTTGAAAAGTTAGAAAGTTTGAGTGTTCTTGAGAAAATGATGAGTTTTGAGGTTAAATTTGTAGTTTTTGATGTTATTTTGATGATTTGATCACACGAGCAAGTCCGTATTTTTTCTTTTGGACTTGCGTGCATGTTTGGTTTGGAGCTCCGAGGGCTTGGGTGAGTTTCAGATAAGTTTAGGCTATGTTGTGCTTGTTTTTTATGCTTCATCGTCGTTTCTTCAAGCATAATGTAACGACCCGGTCTGTCGATACGTAAAACCTGCATTATAACTATTGTTAGTGGCTTAGTATATGTTGGTTATTCTATTATTAATGTGTTAGAGTTGATAGGCTTGAAATCGAAATGGTTAAATGAGAATTTAGTCACTTAGTCCTTAAGAACAGCCTTAAAATGGGAAAAGTCAACTAAGAGTTGACTTATTGGTAAACGACCTCGGAATACGTATTTTATGGTTCGGATAGCTTCGTTAGGTGATTTGGGACTTAGGAGTGTGTTCAGAATATTTTTAGGATGCCCGATGTAGAATTAGGCTTGAATTGGCGAAGTTAGTATTTTGGCGAATTCCGGTTGATAGGCGAGATTTTGATCCGAGGGTCGGAATGGAATTCCGAGAGTTGCTGTAGCTTCGTTAGGTCATTTTGGACTTGCCCGCAAAATTTTAGATCATTCGGAAATGAGTTAGTTGGGTTTGTGATCAAATGCGAGTTTCAGATGTTTTTGGAAATCATAAGGTTGAATCCGATGTAATTTTGGTGTTTTGATGTTAGTTTTGATGTTTTTAGAGTGAAAATAAGTTTGAATGATGTTATGGGATATGTTGGTAAGTTTGGTTGGGGTCCCGAGGGGCTCGAGATTGATTTCGGGTGATTAACGGACTCATTCGGACTTGAAAACACTGCTGGTTTTCTAGTGTCAGTGCAACAGATTTTTACTCTCTGCGATCGCATAAAGGGAGTCGCGATCGCATAGAGCATTTTGAGAGGGGTCAGTACTTACTCTCTGCGATCGCATAAGTATGCCCGCGATCGCAGAGAACGAGCAGGTTAGGCAGTGCGGTCGCGTGAGGTTTCTTGCGATCGCGTAGAGCGTTTGGGGCGCGTGGGGTCGGGAGGTCAGGAGTGCTGTGCGATCGCGTGCCTAAGGCTGCGATCGCGAAAGTCAAAACCCCTAACACTGTGCGATCACAGGGCCAAGGCTGCGATCGCGGAGAACAAAATAATTGGGCAGTATTAAATATTTCATCCGCGACCTAAACCCTTATTTCACCATTGGTATACGGACAAGGAGCTTCTTGGATGAATTTTGGAGGAGAAAATCATTGGGTATCACAGAGGTAAGTATTTTGATCATTAAAACTCGTTTATGGGTGATTATAGACCATAATCCCAGCCTTTAATTCATGAAAAACAGTAGAAAAATAGGATTTTGGGGCATGGGATTATGAGACCTTCAAGGGGCGATTTGAGGGGTCAAACGGACTCCGATTTTGGTGTTCTTTATATGTACGGACTCGTGGGAAGATAAACAACACTTTTCTGTAAAAAATATTTGAGTTTCGGGACGTGGGTCCGGGGGTCAGGTTTTGCCCGGTTTCGGATTTTTGAGTAAAATTGATATCTTTCGATTGGAAATTATTCCTTAAGCCCATATTGATGATAAGAATCTGAACTTGGTAGATTTGGAGCCTTCGAAGGTTGAT
>ML249489.1:43620-120809 GCA_005239495.1 Nicotiana undulata | reverse complement strand
GAGGGGAAGAAGTCCCTTCCATACAGGTTGTGAGCAGAGGGACATACCTCAAGAATTAGAATGTCAGGACAACCAAAGACCGACGAGCCTCGGGGTAGCAAGGCTAAAACAAGCATTATCCATTTTTTTCTCACAAAATGATTTTCTTTTTCGCATTTTAATTCCTGCAACAAGATTTTCAAATGTTCAAAACAATTATTCAATTTATCAAAAGCATTTTCAATTTTTTCTTATGAATAAAATATTTATTGCTATTGTTTTCTCTCATTACTTTATCTATACTGCATTACTATTACTTGTCTTGATGAACCGATGACTGTGACAAGCGACGAGACAACGCAACAAACGGACGTTGATTCAGAGGAAGATGATATACCTGATGAGATTGTCAAGGAAGTTGAAAACTTTGAGAACAAACCTAAGTCCAACCTGGACGAGACTGAAGTTATCAACCTGGGAGATTCAGAAAGCGTCAAGGAGACCCGCATCAGCATTCATTTGTCACTGTTAGGAAAGAAAGAATACATAGAGTTTCTAAAAGAATATGAGGATATTTTTGCATGGTCGTATGATGACATGACTTGTCTAAGTACGTCTATTGTGGCTCACAAATTTCCAACCAATCCAATGTGTCCGCCGGTAAAACAAAAGCTCAGAAAGTTCAAAGCCGACATGAGTTTGAAAATCAAGGAAGAAGTTACCAAACAGATCAACGCCAAGGTTCTCAGGGTAGTTGACCCGACGTGGTTAGCCAATATCGTACCTGTGCCGAAGAAGGACGGGAAGGTCAGAGTCTATGTCGACTACCGGGATCTCAACCGGGCCAGTTCAAAAGATGACTTCCCCTTACCAAATATACACCTCCTGATTGACAATTGCGCCAAGCATGAGCTACAATCATTCGTGGATTGCTTCGCTAGTTATCATCAAATCTGGATGGATGGGGAAGATGCTAAGAAAACGGATTTCATTACGTCGTGGGGGTGTACTGTTACAAGATGATGCCATTCAGTCTGAAGAACGCAGGGGCCACCCATATGAGGGCTATGACCACCATCTTCCATGACATGATTCACAAGGAGATCGAGGTATACGTGGATGATGTTATTATCAAGTCCAAGAAAGCTATTGACCACATAGAAGATCTGAGGAAGTTCTTCAATAGATTGCGGAAATATAATCTGAAGCTGAATCCCGCGAAGTGTGCATTCAAGGTTCCTGCTGGAAAACTGCTTGGGTTTATTGTCAGCCGCGGAGGGATAAAACTGGATCCGTCAAAGGTCAAATCCATTCAAGAATTACCACTGCCAAGGAACAAGAAAGATGTGATGAGTTTCTTGGGACGGCTTAACTACATCAGCCGGTTCATAGCACAATCTACAGTTATATGTGAGCCGATCTTCAAAATGTTGAAGAAGGACGCTGCGACCAAATGGACCGATGACTATCAAAAGGCTTTCAACAGAATCAAGGAGTACCTGTCCACACCACCAGTCCTAGTACCTCCTGAGCTAGGTAGACCTTGTTACTCTACCTTGCAGTGTTAGAGGGAGCCTTCGGTTGCGTTCTGGGGCAGCATGATGAAACGGGGAGAAAAGAGCAGGCGATTTACTATCTTAGCAAGAAGTTCACTTCGTATGAGGCTCAGTATTCTCTTCTGGAACGCACCTGTTGTGCTTTGATTTGGGTCACTCAAAAGCTCAGGCACTATTTCTGTGCCTACACAACATATCTCATATCAAGGATGGATCCATTAAAGTACATATTTCAGAATCCCATGCCCACGGGAAAGCTAGCCAAGTGGAAAATCCTGCTGAGTGAGTTCGACATTATCTATGTTACTCAAAAAGCGGTCAAGGGACAGGCACTGGCAGACCACCTCGCTGAGAACCCTGTGGACGGAGAATACGAACCCCTAAAAATGTATTTCCCCGATGAAGAGGTATCATTCATAGGAGAAGACATTGCAGAATCCTATGACAATTGGAGGATGTTCTTCGACGGAGCAGCAAACTTCAAAGGAGTTGGCATTGGAGCAGTCTTAATATCAGAAATCGGCCAGCATTATCCGGTATCTTCCAAGATCAGGTTCCCCTGCACCAACAATATGGCAGAGTATGAAGCCCGTATCTTAGGGCTCAACATGGCCATTGACATGAACGTCCAGGAGCTGTTAGTGATTTGTGACTTAGATTTGCTGGTACATCAGGTACAAGGAGAGTGGGAAACCAAGAATTCCAAGATACTTTCGTATCTGCACCACGTGCAGGAATTAAGGAAGTGGTTCACGAAGACATAATTTCGGCATGTTCCTAGAATTCAAAATGAGTTTGCTGATGCATTGGCTACTTTGTCCTCAATGATCCAGCACCCGGACAAGAACTTCATTGATCCTATTCCAGTAAAGATCCATAATAATCCGGCTTACTGTTCCCATGTTGAAGAGGAAGCGAACGGAAATCCTTGGTTTCATGACATCAAGGAATATTGGGCAAAAGGAGATTACCCAGAGCTTGCGAATCCCACTCAAAAATGTGCACTTCGAAAACTATCCAACAATTTCTTTCACATCGGAGGAATCCTGTATAGGAGGACTCCCGATTTGGGATTATTTAGGTGTATCGATGTAAAAGAAGCATCAACGGGCAGGTATCTCTTCATAAGTCAAGCCTTCTTTAATTTCTATAGGTATCTCTTCATAAGTCAAGACTTCTTTAATTTCTATGGTATCGGCAGGTATTATATGCGACTCATCATTAATGTACTTTCTAAGCATAGACACATGAAAGACAGGATGAACAGAGGAAAACTCAACAGGCAGCGCTAGCTCATAAGCCACATTTCCTTTCTTTTCTAGAATTTCATAAGGTCCGATAAATCTAGGACTAAGTTTCCCCTTCTTACCAAACCTCATAACTCCTTTCATTGGTGACACTTTCAAAAATACCTTGTCACCAACCATGAACTCTAAGTCGCGATGCCTCTTGTCAGAGTAGGACTTTTGACGACTCTAAGTCGCCTTCAGTCTTTCCCTGATTAGCTGAACTTTCTCTAAGGCCTCACAAACAAACTCTGGACCAATCAACGGCACCTCTGCTGGTTCAAACCAACCCACTGGAGACCTACATCTTCGCCCCTACAACGTTTCATAAGGAGCCATACCGATGCTAGCCTGATAGCTGTTATTGTAAACAAATTCTATAAGTGGCAAGTGATCATCCCAATTACCTCAAAAATCTATAACACATGCTCGCAACATATCTTCGAGAGTCTGAATGGTCCTTTCTGCCTGGCCATCGGTCTGTGGATGGAAAGCGGTGCTCAAATTGACCTTGGTACCTAATCTTTTCTGAAATGCTTGCCAAAAATGCGCTGTGAACTGAGGGCCTCTGTCAGATATGATTGAAACTGGAGTACCATGCAATCTGTCTATTTCTTTAATGTACAACTGCGCATACTGCTCTGCAGAATCTGTTGTCTTTACTGGTAGGAAATGCGTTGACTTTGTCAGTCGGTCTACAATAACCCAAATTGAATCATGCTTGCGGTATGTGTGAGGTAGACCTACTACGAAATCCATATTAATCATCTCCCACTTCCACTGTGGTATCTCTATATCTTGAGCTAGGCCACCAGGCCTCTGATGCTCGGCTTTGACTTGCTGGCAATTCAAACATTTAGCCACATGATCTGCTACTTGCTTCTTCATGCCTTTCCACCAATACAACTCTTTCAAATCTAGATATATTTTGGTAGCACCTGGATGGATAGAGTACCTCGAACTATTATCTTCTTCCATTATGGCCTTCCTAAGACCATCTACATCAGGCACACATAACCGGTCATTCAACTTCAAAACTCTGTCACTTTCGAGAGTGAAGGCGGTGATTTCTTTGTTTCTGACTCCTTCTTTTAACTTCACTAAGTACGGTTCTTCGTCTTGCTTAGCCTTAACATGCGCAACAAGGGAGGATTGTGCTAAGGCATAAGCAGTTATACCTCCTTCTTCGGTCTCATCCAATCTAATTCCCTCATTTGCTAGTTTTTGAATTTCTCTACCCAAATTTCGTCTTTGCACTGCAAGATGGGCCAAGACACCCATTGACTTCCTACTAAGTGCATCTGCTACCACATTAGCTTTGCCTGGGTGATAAAGGATATTGATGTCATAATCCTTCAATAGCTCGAGCCACCTTCTTTGTCTCAAATTTAATTCTTTTTTCTTGAAAATGTACTGGAGGCTTTTGTGATCTGTAAACACTTCAGAATGCTCGCCATAAAGGTAGTGTCTCCATATTTTTAATGCAAACACCACTGCTGCAAGCTCTAAGTCGTGGGTGGGGTAGTTCTTTTCATGATTCTTTAACCGTTTGGATGCATAGGCAATAACTTTTCCATTTTGCATAAGAACACAACCAAGACCCACTCTGGAGGCATCACAATACACTATGAACCCACCCGAACCTGTCGGCAAGGTTAACACAGGTGCAGTGGTCAACCTCTTCTTTAACTCTTGAAAACTCTGCTCACAAGCGTCTGACCACTGGAACTTAACTGCTTTCTGAGTCAACTTTGTTAATGGAGCTGCAAGTGAGGAAAACCCCTCTACAAACCTTCTATAGTAGCCAGCTAACCCCAAGAAACTCTTGATTTCGGTTGGCGTTGTCGGCCTAGGACAGCTCTTGACTGCTTCTGTCTTCTGAGGGTCTACTTTTATGCCTTCACTAGATACCACATGTCCTAAGAATTCCACTGACTGCAACCAGAACTCACATTTTGAAAATTTGGCATAAAGCTCATTCTTCTTCAAGGTCTGCAAGGCTATTCTGAGGTGTTCTGTATGATCTTCCTTGCTCTTAGAGTATACCAAAATATCGTCTATAAACACGATAATAAAGGTATCAAGGAATGGCTTGAAAACTCTGTTCATGAGGTCCATGAATGCAGCTGGAGCATTTGTAAACCCAAAGGACTTTACTAGAAATTCATAGTGCTCGTAGCGAGTTCTAAAGGCTGCTTTAGATATATCTTCTTCTCTGATTCTCAACTGATGGTACCCCGACCTCAAGTCTATCTTTGAAAAGTACTTTGTACCCTGAAGTTGGTCAAATAAATCATCAATTCTTGGCAGTGGGTACTTGTTCTTAATGGTAACTTTATTCAACTGTCGATAGTCGACGCACATTCTGAGAGACCCATCCTTCTTCTTGACAAACAGGACCGGAGTACCCCAGGTGAAACACTCGACCTGATGAAGCCCTTGTCAAGAAGGTCTTTCAGATGTTCTCTCAACTCATTAAGTTCTGCTGGAGCCATCCTATAAGGAGGTATAGATATGGGTTGAGTGCCTGGCATGAGATCAATGCCAAAGTCTATGATTCTTTCAGGAGGAAGCCCGGGAAGGTCATCTGGGAAAACTTCTGGAAATTCTCTAAAAATTGGCACTGACTGAAGAGCTAGTGGTTCTGATTCTGGATTAATGATGTGAGCCAAATAGGCGAGACACCCCTTACCGATCATTCGTTGTGCCTTAAGGTAAGAAATAAACTTACCTACAAGCGATGCTGAACTACCCTTCCACTCTAAGACTTCTTCATTTGGAAATTGGAACCTGACTATCTTGGCATGACAATCTAACATGGCATAGCAGGAAGATAACCAATCCATACCCATGATCACATCAAAATCCACCATTTCTAATTCTATGAGATCGACCTTGGTGTTGCGACCTTGGATTGAAACTATAAAACCTATGTAGACTCTTGTGACTTTCACTGACTCGCCAACTGGAGTAGATACTAGGAATGGCTCACTAAGTTGTTCAGGTTCTAGACCGAGGTTAATTGCAAAGTATGGAGTCACATATGAAAACGTTGAACCTGGATCCATTATTGCATAAGCATTATGTGAGCAAACTAAAAGTATACCTGTAATAACTTCTGCGGATGCCTCTGCACTCTGACGATCAAGTGTAGCAAACAAATGGGGTTGTCCCCCTCCCTGAGTAACTCGATCTGGACATCTGCCTGCCCCATGCCCGGTCTGATCATGAGAACCACGAGCCTGAGGTGGTGCAACTGCAGTAGCTGAGGAACTAGAAGGACGAGTTGATCCACCACTGAAATTACGTTGCAGCTTTGGACAATTGGCCTTTATATGACCAATGTCTCCACAATGATAGAAACCATGAAACCCAAACTTGCACTGACCTGAATGTTGCCGCTGACATGTTCTACAAAGACCTTGTTGTTGTGAATGTTGCTCCCCATGTCTCTGGCTATGTTAGGATGATGTCCTAAAATTATGATTCTGGCGAGAGTGGTTTCCATAACTCTGAGTACTCTAAAGGAAGACCTACCACATGACTGATGACTGAACTGGATTGGTGCTAATGACTCCTTATCAGAGGAATCTCTTTCGCCTCCGCTGGATGTACCATTAAACCTGCCCGATGTCCGAGCTTTCTTGTTATTCTCTTTTTCTTCTCTCCTTTGTTGTCTGTCTTTTTCTAAGTGCTTGGCAAACCCCAAAATAGAGGAGAAGGTTGTCATCCCTACCACTGCAGCTGATGTCGTATCCTTAATGTGATAAGCCAAACCGCCAACAAACCTGCAAATCTTTGTTTTTTCTGTCTGAACCATGTGAGGAGCATGCTTAGCCAACCTTATGAATTCCATGTAGTACTCTTGCACACTTTTATTCTCTTGCTTGAGTTGTTCGAACTATGTAGCCTTAGCTTCCCTATCCTCTTCCGGAATAAAGTTAGCCATGAAGGCCCCTTCAAATTCTTCCCAAGTAGGCGGACCATCATCTTCATCTCTTTCCTTTTCCCACATCTCAAACCAAGCGCCAGCCACATCTCTAAGCTGGTAAGCAGCCAGCTCCACAACTTCATCATCAAATGCTTTCATCGCTCGGAGGGCTTTCTTGACACCTTCCAACCACAACATTGGATCTTCATCAACTATAGAACCATGGAACACTGGAGGACTCAACTTCAAAAATTCATTCACTCTTGAGGACTCATAATTGTTCTGTCTATTTGATTGAGGTGGAATCTCTTCTTTTCTCTCGTTCTGGTTGTCCATGAAGGCTTTAAATATCTCCATAGCACTGTTGACAGCATTAAACATTTGACCCACCTCTGGAGATATAGTTGTCTGAGCCGGAGTTGCTGTTAGAGGCGGCACTGGATCCTGAGGCACTGGATCATCATGCTCCACCCCTTCTTCTTGTTCAACCGGGGACACTTGAACCCCCTTTGTGGATTTACCCTTCCTTTTCTGAGTTGAGGCCCTTTTTGTTCTGCCTTGAGCCACAATAGTAGCAATAGTTTCTTGAGAAGCATCCTGAGTGTCGGTGTCAGAGTCGCGAGTACGAGCCATTTCTGCGAGTTTTGGAGAAACGAATACATTAGATAATTTCTTAGAGGTAGGATCTACTGCACGATCTAAAGTATGAAAAATAAAATGAGACTTTTCCTAAATGTTTGTAGCCTCTTGTTTATAAGTATGGCGCGCTTCATACCCATAAACAAGACTCTACTAACACGGCTTCATAGACCCCTAGGACTCCATAAACCTGAGGCTCTGATACCAAGTTTGTTACGACCCATTTTCTTAACAAGCCGAGACCGGCACCCGATCACTAAACATGACCGAGCGAACCATCTGCGCTTATCAAATATATTATAACTTCAAACTTTATATGCAATAAGGTAATACTATAATCAAATACCTTTAAGTAATCGAATATCTGAAATAAAGACCCTCCAAAACTTTATTCATAGAAAACAATGAAATATTACTAAGTTATTATCAAAAATATCTGAATCTTAACCCCACGACTATGTCTATGAAGCCTCCACTGATAAACTGACGCACTGCACAGGACATGAGATTTCCTGGCCAAATCTCTAAGTAAACAAAGAAATAGCTAGATAAATATGACTTTAAGGACTACTCCACGAACATAAGTGGAGCTCACCAATAGCACTGGAAGAGAGGGAAGTCCTAACCCGTAGACTGGTCGCCTGCAAAATCGGTTCCTACGTTGTACCGCAGACCAACGTAGGTTCCCAAAAGAGAACGTCAGTACCATCTATTGTACTCAGTGAGTCTCAACAACAGGGACGAAACTTTAATAATATATACATTACGAGCAAAGGTTCTAAATGCATGTAAGACATAAAGCTTATAAGAATCTAAAATAATTGCATAATAGAAGTTTACGAATATTCTAAAAGAAATTCTTTTCTTTTTCAAAAACAAAATACTACACTTTATACTTTGGGAGTTCCAACTATTCTGACCTATTTCTGTCTTAGTCACCGTGTGATCGGCACGGGTTCGATCCCAACCTGATCGAATAGGCCCAATCCACGAGGTGCCACTCGCTGCATGGTTCTCAGCGCTCATGTATCATACCTTGGCATGGCTAAGTAAATTCTCGGCAACGAGACCCTCGGCTCGTGTGCTCCCTACTTTGGCACAAGTAGTTTCAGGAAGTCAACGCATTGGTCAGGATCCTCAGCCTGGGCGTTGACCCCTTCTCATAATAAAGGATACTCCCAAAAAAAATTCTTTCTAAAGCTTCTTCTTGTGACTTTTCAAGTCTAAATCTTTCCAACATACTTATTCTAACATTCTTAAATGTAAGGTATGACATAAGAACGAAATAAACATTCAAAATTAATTTTAGATATTCTTGTTTTTTTTTTTTTGAATTTTCAACATGAAAATGGCATAAAAGAATAACACAAAAATCTGAAAATTTATGCACATATATCAAAATAATCATCTAAACTTTAGCTAGAAAATAATTCTAAAGTAATAGGTACTTACTCCCTCCAATTAAGTATATATATTAGCTCTTTTATGCAATTTATCAAACACCTTGTGTGCGTGCTTTGTGAGTTAAACCACTTTAGTAAAGGGTTATACAATTCACCTCAAAACTTCTCGAGCCAATACGTAGGCCACAGTCCAATTGACACCAGTCAAACAATCGATTCTACAATAACCAGGGATTTTAATTAATTTTAAAGTTTCACCCCTAAACATGAAATCTATTGTCGATATAGAGAAAGAAAGGAATTAACTATTCAATTCTTACTTGTCACTACTGTAGGGTAATTGACAATAGAAATTTTTTACATACCTGAGTTTAAGAATTTGTAGTTTAAAAAGAACCCTACGATATTCTTTTCAATGCCNCCCCCCCCCCCCCCCCCTTTGCACCCTTGTTACGTTCTTTCAGGCTTTTGAGCCTTATTTTGATAACCAGCCCTTTATGGGCTTTAGGTATTATTTTTTTTTAATTGAACTTAACTAATAATTAATGATACCTATATTTAATAATTAATAATATTAAAATTATTAATATTTTCCTGATTGTATATCCAATTATTTTAGTATATATATATATATATATATATTTCCCTATATGCAAGAAAAATAATACTAATAATAATTTAATTCTATAATTAGCATAGAACCTTTTATAAATTTGAGGAGTGTTACAGAAATAATGCAAATTCATAAGGATAATGATATGATAGCTAAATCTACGTACAAGTCATGATTTCTCCTATAGCTAGCTCATTTATATTAGCTACTCAATGGTGCATATACACGAGTGCCTCGTTCAGTTCATTCAAATGATCTTAATTAAGCCACATTTTCCTACATAAATAAACTCATTTCCACTAAATGTCGTCATGAGAAGCCACCAACAAATGCTTTTTTGACAATTAAATCTATGCATATATGAAATGTGTATGCGGTTGGAACGGACCTGCCCATCTTGTGACTAATCGAGGTTGGATCATGATAGGTTAAGGTTCGGCCTCGTGTTATATCGAGCCATAGTGCGGAGTTAGATTGCTGAACTCGTAATCCAGAGACCGATTAAGGTCAAGATCAGCCAAGATCGAGACCAAGTAAAATAGAGATCGAGCATGACCGACGAAAGTTTACCTAATCAAGTAACGATAAGCCGAAATATCCGTAATCGAGCAAGGATTACGGCGAAAATCTCGGCACGTATCAAGATGAGGCCGATTAATTAGTCAATCATGGATTTCCTACTATATTTAGAGTTTGTAACATAAGTAGGACTTTCCTACTATATAAAGGGGGTCTGATCATTTGTAAAAATATCATATATTCATACAATACAAAGTAATATACTACTCTTTTCTTAAAGCTCTCAATACCCTGTTACTCTGTTAATGTTTCAATAGAATATTCATTTGGTTCGAGGGTGATCTAGCTCGAGGGCTAAAGTTATACATCTCATTTGGTTTGCTTTTATTTCTCTTTATAGTCAATTTCAATATCAATTTACGTATTTTCTCAGTTTGTGCCACGTAAAATCACGTCTTTAAAACCACATATAAATTCAATTGTTATCCATTTTTAGGGTAAACAAAATGACCTAAAGATAAGATTAATTAAAAAATCTTCCTCACTACTTTCAAGAAAAATGTAGAATTGCCTAAAGTTGCCAAAATCAGAGATCATATTATAATCGCTAAGCAGAATTACATTGGAAACAAGAAATACTAATGGAATTAAAAATCAGAAAGGGATGAGAAGCCAAAAATACAAAAATAGAAAGGGGATGAGGAGACAAACTCAGAAAAAGGGGGAGGGAACTTCACAATACAATCGCCTACCTTATTTTACTAACTTACTGCTATTTAAACATTTTGTAACTCGGGTCCCACACATTACTTGCAAGATTTACCAATATGTCCTCCAAGATGTTATTTCCATTCATAACAACTCACATTCTCAATAAAAACCTTGTCCTCAAGGTTCGAGTAGAGCAACATTGGTATCATAACGGTGATTACGCCAACTTGAATGTGGATCAGGTGTTACACCAACCAAAAATGGGTCTGAAAAACGGCTAACAAATAGATCCCATGAGAATAATGTTGCAAAGCACAATATAGGAATGTGCAACACCTTTGAGTCAACTATTAGATATAGAGCAGCAGTTGGGATCTCACAAGTTTGACTCATGAAAAAACATATTTAACTTAGCCCCATCTAGTCTGGAAACACATTGTTCCATCTAGTCTAACGGGCCGGGTTGACCCGGAACCGGCCCGGCCCAGATCGGTTAAAAACGGAACCGGACCGGCTCGGTATATAAGGGACCGGGTGGGGCTGGGTAGAGGGGGTCGGTCCGTTTAGTTTAGGGTACCGTTTAACCGGACCGGTCAAACCCGGTCAAAGTGAATAGTACACTTTACCGGGTTAACCGGACCGGTACAACGGGAAAAAAAAGATTTTTTATTTATTTAAATGTTTGGGCCCCACTTATCCGTTGGAAACGGTCACCTTGGCAGGGAGTCGTTGCCCAACGGCAGATATGCACAAATGGCCCTTTTTTGGGCCTTTTGTTTTTAAAAAATTAACACTTTTTCAATTTACAAATTTAAACCCTTTCTAAAACTATAAATACACCCCCCCCCCCCTCTTCTTCATTTCTTCACTCATCTCTCATTTCTCAATCTCAATTTTTCTCATTCAAGTTAAATCATGCCCCGTGATTCTAGAGTGCGCTCATATGTTTGGGAACACTTTGATGTGGTAGAAGAAAATGAAGAAGTTTACAAAGTAAAGTGCAGGAATTGCGGTATAATCTTAAATCTTCGTCCAAAGTGCACGGACATAGGCTGTTTAAGGAGGCATATGAAGAGTTGTCTTGAGCGTCCACCAGAAATTCGTTTGATTAATTGATTTGAGACAATTTGTGTTATTTTAATATTATTAGACGTATTATGCATTTATGCTTAATGTTTTAGTTTGTTATTTTAATATTATTAAACGTATAAGTGCAAGTTTGAACTTTAATTTGAAGTATTAAATGTAAACTTTAATAGTTTAAGTTGCAAGTTTTAGTTTGTTATTTTAATATTATTAGACGGTACCCAATTATTTAATGATATATTCAAATATAAGAATTTTAAAGTCTTTGCATCCTTTTTTCAAACAGTATTTTTATAAGTTTGTTTTTTTGTTTATATTTTTACGATAGTTATAACAAATACAAAAAAAATTAAAATAAATAAATAAATAAAATATATTGTAAACCGGCCCGGTACCCCTATCCGTCCGGTTCAATAAAATCCCAACCCATCCCGGCCTGGCCCACCCGTTAGACACCTTTAGTTCCATCACCCATCCATTGACAACATAACACATCAACATAATCTCCTCAAAGCCTCACGGAAAGCATGGTCTCTGAGGATAATGAAACCTAAAACAAGGCCAGAAATAGTATTTTTAGCAATTGTAGCTCTTTTGTCTAGAAACCAATATTTACAAGCATGAAGGTAGAGTGTAAATAACAGTTTCAAGGGAAACGACTATTCTCAACTCCTTCTTAAGTTTGTCAAGCCTTGATCCATTTCTCCGATCTTTTTCTCTAAAACTGCTTTATCTTTACACTCGTAGGTTTTCGCGATGTTGATTATTTCATCACCACTACCAACAAAATAGCAACTTCCACCAAGTGCATCCACATTCCTTCCGTTGTAATTCAAGTAAAATTGATCGTTTGATACCTTGTACCACCATTCATATTTAGCACATATACCATCTCGATTGTTGTTTATAAACAATTCAAAACAATAACTTCCAACCTCGATTATTTGCCTTGTGTCGAATGCAGACATGTATGCCAAATCACGGTAAAGCCACAAAATAATGTTATCTGCACAATCACGTCTCTTAGTTGCTCTAAGAACTCTAATAAGTTATTTCATATTCGTGCCAAATGTAAGTCGCAAGAGAACGACAAAGTTAGCAATAACAACAACATATGTAAGATTGTGTGGTGTCTTAATCTTCTCAAATAGATCCCCTATTTTTGTCTTGTGTTCACCCAAAAAAGGTTAGCAACCTTGTGAGGACATTATGATATAACTACCTGGAAGCCATTGAGCTCAACTCTTGACT
The DNA here is from genome assembly GCA_005239495.1 of Nicotiana undulata. Taxonomy (NCBI): domain Eukaryota; kingdom Viridiplantae; phylum Streptophyta; class Magnoliopsida; order Solanales; family Solanaceae; genus Nicotiana; species Nicotiana undulata. The sequence goes on along the minus strand of ML249489.1, from coordinate 107,835 downwards.
GTTTTTTAATTGTTAGTATTGAGGATATAGACACAAGGGTAGTTAAGTAGTTAAATTGTATAGGGTAATTATGTAATTTGTGGATTAGTTTGTTTAGGGGTTAAATTAATGTATTAATATTGTAGCTTCCTTCTTCAATACAACAGTTCTCATTTTCTCAGTCTCCCTTCTCTCTTCTAACCATGTCTAAGCTTTAGCTCAAGCACGTCCATGGCAGTCTCTGACACGGTATCAGAGCTATCAAAGAAGATCTAAACACGCCTCCTCGTCACTCGATTGCAGAAGCTAGAGATCAGTTAGAAGATAGACGATTTCACAAAACTCTGACATTTTCTACGATTCAGAAATGGGGGAAAACAAAATTGACCCTACGCATCCTTTGTTCGTGCATCCATCAGACACTCCTAGCTCAGTGATAATTCTGATTCAGCTCAAAGGATTCGAGAACTATGGATTGTGGCGGAGATCGATGGAGATTGCACTTCAAGCTAAACGAAAGCTAGGGTTTGTGATGGTAAACACACCAAGGCTTCATTTTCGGAAGCATTGCATGAGGATTGGGAAACTTGTAACGCTATAGTCCTTTCATGGATTATGAATGTTGTATCGCCATATCTAATCAGTGGGATAGTGTATGTATCGAATGCCCGAGCTGTGTGGGAGGATTTTCATGAAAGATTTGACAAGGTCAATCGAATGAGGATCTACCAGCTACATAGGGAAATTGCAACAATATCTCAAGGTATCGACTCTATTTCTACATATTTTACAAAATTGAAGGAATTATGGGGCGAATTTGACGCAATCTTGCCGCCTCTTAGATCTGTGAAGGACTATGTTGAGCTCTTGAATCAACAGAGGCTACTTCAATGTTTAGGAGGTCTAAATGACTCATATAGTCAGGCAAGACGTCAAATCCTTATGAAATCCACTTAACCTAGTCTAAATCAAGCATATGCCATGGTTATGGAGGATGGGACTCAGAAAAGATCGTCAGGGCGTGACTCTACAGGTCTCAACTCACTAATGGAGGGCAATGACATCACTGCACTTTGGAGTGCTAAAGGGCCTCGATGCAGAAACCTAGAAAGAATTTCAATATACATTGTGAATTTTGTAGAATGAAAGGACACAACAAAGAGAATTGTTATCAATTGATTAGTTATCCAGCAGATTTCAAGGCCAGAAGAAAGCCAGTGGCTAATTCAGCACATTTTAGTAACTCTGCACAATTAGGGAATCATGGACAACATCAAGGAATGGGAAATAATTCAGGAAATGGACACACAGGTTATGGAGCTACACGACCATTAGGTCCAAATGTAGATTATGCCAATGCATGTTATACAGGATCAACGGGTAGTTTTGCAGGTGCACTGAAAGATGCATGATAGAGCATGCAAAGGCCAATGTCATTCACTCCAGAACAATATGACTAGATTCTGAAGATGCAACAAAAGGATAATACACCTGAGCCAACAACTAATGCATCAGGTATAAATGGCCCTCTAATGCTTGCAAATGCAGTTAGTGTAGCTCATTCTACTGATAGTAAAGCAAATGATGATAAGTAGATAGTAGATACAGGGGCAACAGATCACATGGTGTCAAATAGTGAAATGATTTCTAAGCCTAAAGAGCAGTCTAAAAGTATAGATGGAAAAGTTCATTTGCCAAATGGAGATAGCTTGGCTATTTCTTGTGTAGGAAGTTCTGAATTGGATCAAGGAATTATATCCAATGTGCTTTGCATCCCAGGTTTTAAATACAATTTACAGTCAGTGTCAAAACTGACTAGGAAACTAAATTGTTATATGTTGTTCTTTCCTGATTTTTGCCTAATACAGGACCTTCACACTGGGAAGGAGAAGGGGACTGGTAGGTTGAAAGAAGAACTATACTATTGGCCTCACAATGATAGAGATAGGGTTCAAGCCTCAGGAGCATTGTGTATGACCAATGAAGAAGAGCTATGGCACAGAAGACTTGGGAACATTCCACATAAGGTTCTATAACAGATGCACATAATAAAACATAATAGGTTGCATAGTAATAATGTCTGTCCTATTTGTCCTTTGGCAAAACAGACAAGATTTCCTTTTCCACAAAGTACTAGTAGGGCTTCTAAATCATGTTGATTTGATACATGGTGATGTATGGGGTCCTTATAAAACCCATACCTATGACGGGAATAGATTCTTTCTCACTTTAGTGGATGACTATAGTAGAATGGTTTGGATATTTCTGCTCAAACTTAAAAGTGATGTACCTACTGTAGTAAAAGACTTCATCACTCTTGTAAAGACTCAGTTTAACAGTGCAATAAAGGTATTCTAGACAGACAATGGAACGGAGTTCTTTAATAGATATGTTTAGGAATGCAGGTGTGGTTTATCAAATCGCATGTGTCTACACACCTCAACAGAATGGAGTGGTAGAAAGGAAACACATGAAAATTCTTGAGGTTGTTAGGGCCATCAAGTTTCAAGGAAGCATTCCACTGAGGTTCTGGGGATTTTGTGTACAAAATGCAGTATATCTGATTAATAGAATCCCATCCACAACATTAGCAGGAAAATACCCCTTTGAAATGTTCTATGGTCGACCACCTAGGTTACAATATCTCAGGGTTCTGGGAAGCCTATGCTATGCTATTGTCACTGATAGAAGTGACAAATTTGGAGCTAGAGCTGAACCAACAGTGCATATGGGATATTCATCCACTCAAAAGGGTTATAGGCTTTACAGTCTCACTAACAAACATTTTTTTGTAAGCAGGGATGTATCTTTCAAGGAAGACACTTTTCATTTCAAAACCACAACTTCCACAGGCAGGAGGCCTAATGTTGAGCAGTTTGTTGATGCAAATGATTCTTTCATCATTGATCCTACCTCTGAGGTCTCATAGATAGTTCTTGATTCAGTAATATCACCTCTACCTTCTCATGAGGCTTCCTCAGCTCCTAATCCTGTTGATCCAGCTTCTGAGACTCTGCAGTAGCCTTACCTCACATCAACTCTTGCAGCAGTGATGGCTCCCTTACATGATTTGCTAGAAGAGGGACTAAGTAAGTTTACTAGGACTTCCAAACCACCTGGATGGCTCAATTACTTTGTTCATGGAATGCCAAAAGTTGGTCATTCTACTACTTTGGGTTCCAGTTATCCCATGTATGCATACATATCCTATGCTTCATTGTCTCCACCTTACTTCAAGGCACTTTGCTCTTTCTCAGTTGTCACAGAAACAACTTCCGATGCTGATGCTCTTCGAGATCCCAAGTGGATTGCAGCCATGGATGCAGAGTTACATGCCCTACAGGACAACCACACCTTGAGGTTAGTTCATTTGCCAACTGACAAGAGAGCTATAGGGTGTAAATGGGTGTTTAAGGTGAAGTACAATGCTAAAGGTGAGGTGGAAAGGTATAAAGCTCGCTTAGTGGACAAAGGTTACACACAACAAGAGGGTCTTGATTATCAAGAGACCTTCTCACCTGTGGTGAAAATGGTCACAATGAGGACTGTTTTATCCTTAGTTGCTATAAAAGGATGGAAGTTGCACCAAATGGATGTCTTCAATGCCTTTCTTCAAGGTGATTTGCTGGAAGAAGTGTACATGACTCCACCCCTTGGTCTTCTAGGTGAGGGGAGCCTCCTAGAGTTTGCAAGCTTCAGAAGTCCTTGTATGGGCTCAAGCAAGCCTCTAGGCAATGGAACATGAAGCTTAGTGAAGCCCTCTCATCCTCACGTTTTGTACAGTGTCATCATGACTATTACCTCTTCAGTAAGAGGTCTGGTTCTGACTTGGTCATTATCCTGATCTATGTGTATGACCTCTTAATCAATGGCTCATCTCTCCAGTTAATTTAGGATGCCAAAGTTGTGCTTCAACATCACTTCAAGATCAAGGACTTGGGGGAGATGAGATACTTCCTTGGTCTTGAAGTTGCAAGAAGCAAACATGGAATTTTGGTTTGTCAAAGAAAGTTCACTCTTGATCTCATTGCCACACTTGGGCTTGCAGGTTCTAAACCGGACTGTACACCTCTAGACACAAGCCATAAGGTCACTAGTGCAGAGTATGATCATGCCAATGCACATGGAACTCTAGATACTGGTTAATTTCTTAGTGATCCAAGCAGCTATCAGAAATTAGTTGGGAAGTTGTTGTACCTTACCATGACAAGGCCATAAATCAGTTATGTCGTACAGAACTTAAGCTAGTTCATGCACAAACCAAAGAAGTCACATATGGAAGGAGCATTGAGAGTGGTAAGGTACCTAAAGAATGCACCTGGGTTGGGGATTCTGCTATCATCTCAATCTTCTGACCAACTCACAGTATATTGTGATGAAGACTGGGCCACTTGACCAATGACTAGAAGGTCAATGAGTGGGTTTGTAATAAAGCTAGGCGACTCTCTTATCTCCTATAAGTCTAAGAAACAAAATACAATGTCAACATGGTTGTTCAAGGAGTTGAATGTGAAATTGAAACTTTCGGTGAAGCTGTATTGTGATAGTAAATCGGCTATTCAAATTGTTTCAAATCTCATCTATCATGAAAGGACCAAACATATCGATATTGACTGCCATTTTATTCGAGAGAGAATTCAACAAGGCCTAATTCAAACTGCACATGTTTCTACAAACATGTAGATAGCAGATGTACTAACCAAAGGATTGGGGGAGGCACAATATTATTTTATATTGTCCAAGATGGGAGTGTACAACTTATTCAAACTACACAACTTGAGGGGGAGTATTGAGGATATAGACTCAAGGGTAGTTAAGTAGTTATAGTGTAGAGGGTAATTATGTAATTTGTGGATTGGTTTGTTTAGGCAGTTAGAAAAATGTATTAATATTGTAGCTTCCTTCTTCAATACAACAGTTCTCATTTTCTCAGTCTCCCTTCTCTCTTCTAACTATGTCTAAGCTTTAGCTCAAGCACTTCTATGGCAGTCTCCGATAGTTAGTATAAGTTCATCGCTCATATTCCATGTGCCAGTTCTTGCAAACCTTGTGTCGGCCTTTTGAAAATTTTGATCGAACAACTTCGGCACCTCATCTACTAAAACTTCGGCACATGTTTCTGTTATGACATTGAGCACGCACTTCGCTGAAGTTTCATTTTCAGAGTATCGCAACGTATTCTCAGCATGCAATGCAAACAACAAAACAAGAAGGTTTTGTCTCCAGAGTAATATCGTCACTCCTGGTTCCAACTCCGTCAAGTCAGATGAAGGATCTTTTACAGCATTATAATAGTGATGAAAAGTTGGAGATGTAAATGCTAGTATCAAATTAAATTGCAAAAGGTAGGAATGTAAATACCATTTCTGTCCGGGATCCCACACTTTAGTCGTAGAGTTAGAAAATGAAAATAAGCAAAACTTGCCAGTAAATCCCATCAATAGTAGTGCCTGCATGGACTCGTATAACCGGTAAGATTCAAGGTCTTAAATTTACGCCAAGAATAGTAGTCGTTCCACCAAGGTTCACAATGAATAGATCCACTCCGTGATCGAATAGGAACCGAGCCACCTAATCCTTAACTAGTAACAATTGATTGAAAGTTGAAGCCAGTTTACCACCAGGATCCAATACATACTTAAATGTTGTCCTCGTGCCAGCAAGGTGATGGCTAATCATGAGCCTGTTTCATTCCATCGAGAATTTTTGTCGAACACTTGGCCATTGCTGAATTTTGGACCTAGCGTTTCTGGATGAGCAACGCCATCGGGTACGAGAATTATGTTGTTGTCCTTCGTGATCCTGTTTAATTTGTCGAACACTTGGTCATTGCTGAGTTTTGGACATAGCATTTCTGGATGAGCAACACCACCGGGTACGGGAATTGCGTTGTTGTCCGTCTTGATTAAGTGTTATAGCTCGAAAAGAATACAAGCACTTTGTCCATAAGCCATTACCAAGGGAATAACAGAAAAGGCATGTGCACCTTCCTGCATCGATTTAGCTTCACAATCAAGATCCTTTGTTGCGTCTACTAAGTATTTATGCTTATTCAATGATTCAAAATCTGGTTTTTCATCTACCATGGGGGAATTATAGATTTATGAAATATCGTCACGTGCTATAGCAGTCGTGGTCGACTGGGGACTTTCATCAAACACCATGTCTTCATCAATTGTGGACTTGTCTCCATCAGAGAATAGCATCAGAAGCATGAAGTTCAAGGACTTGTAGATAAGGGATTGAACCCACTGTGGAAGGGACATGAATGTTGGGAGTTGCTGTTGCAGGTGTTTCGTCGAACACTTATTGTGTATCTGATTTTCAGATGCAAAATTATGCAAGTTGGAATTTTGGCTCGGAGCAGCAAAGGAAGATACATGTGTTTCTGTCGAAATCGAGATAGGGTAACCAACATAGTCCCCACAGCCGGTGCAGTAACGACTGAACGCCCCACCGGATCTACAATGGCTCACTTCTGAAATGCATAGTCAACTTCTCTATGAAATGCTTCCAATACCAAAACTTATTGTTCTGATATAGTCAATCGAACCAAGCTTATGCATCGCATCCAAGGAAGAGGTAAGCGAGAAATAACCTGTCCTTTTCAGAGAAGCCACGAAAGATGAAGTAGCGTTCGGCCCGAAATATCCAATCCCATGGGTCGCCACCGCAACATCGTTCTTAAACCACCATTGTCATTGAAATCCTCTCAATGAAAGCACCAATGTAATGAACCCAATTTCTCAATACAAACACAAATCGCTATACTGAATTACACTATAAACAAGACACACTAACGGAAATATAAATAAAAAAAGGATGAGAAGCCAAAGATACAGAAATAGAAAGGGGGTGAGAAGACAGACTCTGAGAAGGGGGAACCTCACAATACAATCTATTACCTTATTTTACTAACCTAGTACTCCTCACAATTGAGTCCAGTTTCCTTTTTTATTTTGGTTCAAAATAAGTGTCCAATTATATTATCAAGAAAAAATTCAATTTGTTTTTACTCTTTTACCTTTATGTGCATATCCCTAAAAATAATTCTCACTCCTCACTATAATGATGTGACCAATACTTTAATAAGCATAGTTTAGTTATACTAGGTTTATTTTTGCATAGTATTTAGTAGTTTCTTAATGAGCGTGCTAAAAGGAAACTGGACACTTATTGTGAACCAGATGGAGTACAATTTAAACATTTTTTAACTCGGGTCCCACACATAATTTTCTAAATTTACCAATATCTCCTCCAAGATTTTATTTTTATTCATAACAAAATGTTAGCCCTTCTTCTTTGTTTTCAAGAACGGAAAGAAAAAGAAAAAGGATTATTATTTATTCTTGTTAGTTATTAAAATTTTGAATAAGAAGAGGAAGTTTATAAGTGGTGGCACATTGAAAGACAACAACTTATTTTTTCCACATGCTGAAAAGATCAGGCCCCGTCGCTTCTTTGGTTGCAAATTTCGCCTTTTATTTCTCCAAACATTTATCGTCACCACAAATATAAAAACATGCAACTAACTAATGAGAAAGTCAGCAAATAGCTTCGTCACTTTTCTGTTACTCTTCTGTTTTTGCCTCTCTCACACACTCATTGTTCAAAGACTAGATTCTCCATCTTTATTATGTTTTAAAGATGGTGGGATCTAACCAAATATCTACCTTTGAATCAGTGAGGGAATGGGTCTCCGACCACAAGCTTCGCACCGTTGGTAATTTCTCAAAAAAATCCTTCATCGTTTATAAATTTATTTTAGAATATCAAATGGATTTGGTTATTTGATTTGAATTCCATGTTGTAAAAGGAAAAAACTGTGGCTCGTTGAGAAGCATTATGGGGTGAGTTAATCTTAAATAACTGTGGAAATAAAGTCACATGGAACTATGATTCAACATATGAACATTTATTTTATGCATATCTTATATCTTGATTGTGCTTATTACACATTAGAGTATTTTGTTATGTGCTCCAGAATATATTACTTTCAGAGTACTTAATTTTTTCAAAAACAATACACCGTTCTATAGGATAGTGTTTTACAAAATTATTAAAATGTCAAGATAATGTAGAAAGGAATAAGACAATGAGAATGTTTGAATGAATTTTTGATTGATGATTTCATTGATTGTTTACCCATATATATATAGATTATTCTGCTGAAGAAAAAATAATAGCCAATGTTACCTATACAATTGTCTATCTATCATTGGTTGAAGAATAAAAAACTAATTACCTAAGGTATCTTTCTAACAAACACATGTGAGAATGGAAGGATCCAAATTGGGATCCAAAGTCTGATGTTGTGTGTGTGCAAATTGGGAAGACGGCCCAATTTGTGTTGTTTTGGAAATTGGCCCAAGATGTCTAGGACCAAAAATCTGACTTGTCTGAGGCCCAAGTTTTAAACCCAACCTTGAATGTATCGAAGTATTTACCTCTTTATTCTTTCCTCTCTTTCTTTCTTCTTCTTCCTCAGCAGCACCAACACCAATCTCACCATTACTGAGATTACCAAAGTTAACACCGCCCCTCAAGTTGGAGGGGAGAGAAGAAACCCCCAACTTGCCAGGAATAGAGAGATGAGAAGGCCCAGATAAAGGTTTTGTAAAATGTCGGCAAGCTGAGAAGAGGATGGTACGAAGTTCAGAGAAATCAGACCGGAAAGAAATTGTTGGCGGACGAAGTGACAATCGAGTTCTATGTGCTTGGTCCGTTCATGGAAGACGGGATTGCGAGCTATGTGCAACGCTGCTTGACTGTCAAAATGAATGGTAATAGGAAGGGTCGGAGGTGCTGACATATCTTGGAGCAAACGGTTCAACCAAGTTAATTCAGCAACAAGGCGCCGCATAGAACGATACTCTGCTTCCGCTGAAGACAAGGAAACATAAATGTGTTTCTTTGACTTCCAGGAGATAGGTGAACTACCAATACTTATGAAGAACCCACTAATTGACCGTTTGGAATCAACACAAGAAGCCCAATCAGCATCGCAAAATGCTAGAATGGAAAAAGAGGAATCTTTACTCATAAATAATCCCTGAGCAGGAGCAGTGCGGAGGTAACGAAGAACTCGAAGAGAGGCTGAGAAATGGGGAACACGAGGTGTATGCATGAACTGGGAGAGATGTTGAACCGCAAAAGAAAGGTCTGGACGAGTGTGTGTCAAATAGTTGAGCTTTCCAATCAAGCGGCGATAAAAAGTGGGATCAGTGAGCAATTCATCGTCGTCAATGGACAACTTGGAAGAGGGATCCATGGGAGTAGAGACAGAAGAAAGATGGTCACAGTTGAATTCAGAAAGCAAGTCGAGAGTGAACTTGCGTTGACTGACGATCACAACATGTGGTTCTTGAAGTATTTCCAAGCCCAAAAAATAATGTAAGTTCCCCAAATCCTTTACTTTAAATTCAGCATTCAAAAAATTCTTTAACTGTTCAATCTCTATTGGGTTGTCACCAGTGATTAAAATATCGTCAACATAAACAACCACAATAGAAATCGAACCTCCTGTTCTTTTGAAAAATAATGAATAGTCGTTGAGAGATGAACTGTAACCTTTAAAATTCAAAGAAGCCCCTAGACGAGCGTACCATTATCGTGAGGCTTGTCGCACACCATATAGAGACTTTTTGAGTTTGCAGACAAGGTTAGGATTTATGAGATGCAAACCATTAGGAGGCTTTATATAAACTTCCTCTTGTAACTCCCCATGGAGGAATGCATTGTTGACATCTAGCTGAGAAATAGGCCATCCTTTCTTTACTGCCACAACTAAAAGGCACATAATTGTGGTCATCTTGACCACAGGGGAATATGTTTCATTAAAATCAATGCCTTCTCGTTGAATATCCCCTCGAATAACCAATCGCACCTTTAGTCTTTCAAGAGTTCCATCCGAGTTGTGTTTCACCTTGTAAACCCATTTGCAAGGTAAAGACCTCTTACTAGGAGGCAATGCAACTAACTCCCAGGTCTGATTATGGTCTAAGGCCACGAGTTCGGCATCCATGGCTTGTTTCCAACCTGGATGTTCAACAGCATGTGAGTAACTAGGTGGTTCAGTGATGGTTGCAATGGACCTGAGCAATTGTTGGTTAGAAACTGAAAGAGCTGCAAATGGTAACACTGGAGGGGTAATAGGATAAGTAAAACAAGAAGCTGTTAGATTAGTAAGGTAGATAGAACCACAAACAAACTCATCCAAGTATGCAGGCATGTTGTGCTCCCTATTGAGGTGCAGGGATAGGTGAATGAGGAGCAAGTATAGGTGATTGAGGTGCATGGATAGGAGAATGATATACTGGTGGTTGTACAGTAGATATAGGATCAGGGGAAGAGGAGGAGATGGGAGAGGAAGGATCAGGATGATTGGTGATAATGAGGTCAGGTACAGTAGGAACAGGAGGGGTGTTAGTAGAATCTGAAGAAGAAAATGAGGAAAAGGGGAACACTGTTTCATGAAAAGAGACATTTCTGGAGACAAATACATTTTTGCTTTCTAGGTTCAAAAGCTTATATCCTTTCTTTCCTGTAGGATATCATAGAAATACACAAGGTACAACTCTAGGTTCAAACTTGGATCTATAGTGTGGTAAGGTAGATGCATAACAGAGACATCCAAAGCACCTGAGAAATCATAATTGGGTGGCTTGCCAAAGATAATCTCATATGGTGTTTTGCTGTGTAGGACAGAGGATGGGAATCTATTGATGAGAAAAGTAGCAGTGAGTAGACATTCTCCCCAATAAATAATAGGTAGATGTGATTGATAGAGAAGAGCCTTGGAAGTTTCCAATAGGTGCCTATGTTTTCTCTCAACAACCCCATTTTGTTGAGCGGTGGCAATGCATGAAGTTTGGTGAATGATTCCTTGAGAAGCAAAGAAATCAGAAACGATGGATCCCCCTCCCAATTCTAATGCATTGTCTGATCTGATAACTTTAACTTTAGAGTGTAATTGTCTTTCAACCATGGCTAGAAAATATTTTAACATTGTGATAGCATTGCTCTTAGCTTTCAACAAATAGGTCCAAGTTGCTCTACTATAGTCATCAACTATAGTAAAAAAATACTTATATCCATCATAAGTAGGTGATTTATAGGGCCCCCAAGTATCAATATGGATCAAATCAAACAAACTGGTAGTCTTGATAGAACTAAGGGGAAAAGGCAATCTGGATTGTCTTGCTAGGGGACAGATCTTACAAATGCAATTTGAATCAGGAATAGAGGGAATAAAATTGATCTTTTTCATTGCGGAGAATGGAATGTGCCCCAATCTAATGTGCCACAAATTTACATCAGAACTACTATCTTTAGGATTAGAAACAGAACTACAAAATGGGGGACAACTAGAATTCAAAGTTTCAGACTTAGAAACTACGGTAGGATTGAAATATCTTTGAAGTTGACTGGATGAAGAGTTGAGTAGATAGACCCCATTCCTTACTTCACCAAGAACCAGAGGGATCTTCACTGAAAGGCCCTGCATAAGACAACAAGTAGGAAAAAATACAAGATTACATATCATTTGTTTGCAAAATTTGTGTACTGATATGAGGTTGATTCTAAAAGAAGGAACAAGGAGAACATTATGTAAGATCAGATTATGGCAGAGGGTCACTGATCCTCCATGTGTTACCCTCACTCTAAAAGAATTGGGTAAATTGATGTATAGAGATGTAGGTAAAGGATCAAGAGAGGTGAAGAACTGAGGGTCAAAGGACATATGCTCCGAGTCCCCTGAATCTATAATCCAAGAGTCAGAATTGGCATAAGTTAAATATGCCACAGGACTATGAAAAATGTTACCAGCACATTGAACCACATTAGCTTGCACATCTGTAAGATCACTAGGAGAGGACCCAACATCAAAAATTTGAACACTTTGAAGCAGTTGAATCAGTTGAGAAAACTGACTTTGTGTAAGGGATCCTCCACCTCCTTGGCCTCCTAAAGTCATTTGAGCATTTGTTGGGACACTAGCTATAACAGCATTGCTCCTTACTCCATTTTGCATCCTTGTTGTTTTTGTGAACTTGAAATCTGAAGGGAAACCTATTATTCTGTAGCATTTGTCAACTGAGTGCCCTTGTTTCTTATAGTGAGAACACACTAGGTTGTTCCTCTTCCCTTTAAAATCATTGTGATGAGACCTTTGTGCTGGACTTTGTTGCTGCAGTGCTAAGAATGAGGAAGAATCTCCAGGGAAATTAGGATTGTTGTAGATTTTCCTCTGTTTCTCATCTTGAATCAATAGAGCATATGCATGATTGACATTAGGTAGGGGAGACATCATGAGGATGTTGCTTCTAATAGGACTGTAAATGTCGTTTAATCCCATGAGAAACTGCACTAGTCTCTGATCTTGTAGAGACTTGACCATTTTAACTTTTCCTCCACATGTGCAAGTGCATGTTACCTTAGTGTATAGAGTGTCAAGTTTATCCCAAGTCCTCTTTAATTTGGTGAAGTATCCTGCTATGTCATTTGAGCCTTGAACTAAGTCACTGAGTTCTTTTTGCAGGTGGTAGAGCTTGGCCCCATTCGATTGTCCAAATCTGTCCTCAAGGTCAATCCATAGGTCTCTTGCAGATTTGGAGTAGATTACACTCCCAGCAATATCCTTAGATAGAGAATTGAGCAGCCATGAAGTAACCATATCATTGCAACGACTCCACAGCTTGAAGTCTGCTGCATCTGAAGCTGGAGATGGACAGCTTCCATCGATAAAACCCAGCTTGTTCTTTGCCGAGAGAGCTATGAGGATGGACCTCCTCCATCCTCCATAGCCCTGTCCATCGAATGGAGAAGCAACCAGGGTCATTCCTGGAGAGTCTAAGGCGTGAAGGTAATATGGACTGCTAGGGTCCATCACAATGGTAGTTCCTGAACTAGTAGCAGCCATGAAAGAAGAAGAAAGAATTTGAGAGGAGCAAATTAGAGTTGCTATGATATCATATAGAAAGGAATAAGACAATGAGAATGTTTGAATGAATTTTTGCTTGATGATTTCATTGATTGTTTACCCATATATATACAGATTATTCTGCTGAAGAAAAAATAATAGCCAATGTTACCTATACAATTGTCTATCTATCATTGGTTGAAGAATAACAAACTAACTACCTAAGGTATATTTCTAACAAACACATGTGAGAATGGAAGGATCCAGATTGGGATCCAAAGTCTGATGTTGTGTGTGTGCAAATTGGGCAGACGGCCCAATTTGTGCTGTTTTGGAAATTGGCCCAAGATGTTAGGCCCAAAAATCTGACTTGTCTGAGGCCCAAGTCTTAAACCCAACCTTGAATGTATCGAAGTCTTTCCCTCTTTATTCTTTCCTCTCTTTGTTTCTTCTTCTTCCTCAGCAGCACCAGCACCAATCTCACCATTACTGAGATTACCAAAGTTAACAGATAATTGAGTCAATTTAGTACATATTTTCTTTGAATACAGATTCTGATATCCTTGACGATTTCTAGCAATATATTTAATTCGTCTTGTATTTTTGTTCTATTAAACATAACGCTTACGTCCTCCACATTATCCGATTTATCATTCTTTAACTGATTTGGATGAATGTTTTCTTAAGGATGTCTATGGCTAAGCGGAATAACAGGATCAATCGCTTACAATTGGTCAAAACCCAACATGAAAACTAACGTCAAGCTCATCCATGCTAGGTACCACTTCATTCATTCTCCTTTCTACCACCTGTTTGATGAAATGAATATGGTTTACTAATTCTATGCTACTTTTTCTCCTTTCAAAGTGCTAAGCAATTAGCAATATATGTGCATACAAATAATTTACAAGATTTTTACATTATTTGTGTATCTTAACCTGTTGTAACATGATACTTTTTATATTACTCCACTAAATCTGACTTATTATTGGCAGCTAGATGTTATAATTTACTTTTACACGATGGATTAAATAAACCATGGACATGCAGTGTAAAGTTAACTTTAATTTTTTTTGTCAATGTAAAATTAGGTTGCACGCACAGGCACTCACACTAGCCGCGTTAGCTGGTGCTGCTGCAGTTGAGTATTATGAATATAAAACTAACAAGAATGCCGAAAGATATCCCAGGTTCCTCGATATGAACTCGTATGCACAGAAGAAATGAACATGCGACCATTAATGGACAATGCATCGAGCACACGATTCAATTTTTGTGCATTTTTGTGGGTTTCCTTTATGTAAAATTCTTTACATGGTAGCCTGAGTCGTTTTCTGGCTAACATGTGTCTCTTATATCGCAGTGTCAAAAATAAAATTAAAAAAAACCAAAATCTATAGCATTTTTCTCTCTCTACTTTTGGTTTCTTTCCCCTTTTCTTTTTTCTGTGTGTTAAGTAAATGGACAAAATTGTTAATAGTTCGAATCTTTTATGGCAATTGATTATTATCATAGAGGTTATAAGGTTATTCACATATTCTTTTGATTCATTTTGGAATTTGGCGTTAAACAAGTTCATTTTTCTTTGAAAATCAATTCTAGCATTATCTTAGAAATGTCTTATGTACAAATCAACCCCAAAAAAAATGCAAAACCGTTTTGGATGATAAGCTAGCTATTAGCAGCAGATGCTTAAGTTATTGAAATAAATAAGTTCTCTTACTCAAACGTGACAAGTTAAAAGGGATTTTCATCGATCAAACACTGGTATTGCAGTGAAAATAAATGCTTTTCCTTCGGCAAAAAGAAGAAGAAGTAACTTCCTTCATGTTATAAAATATTAGTATATGGTGGATGTCTAATGATAGGTGAATTTAACTATAATTATGCCCCTAACGAACCACATTTTGTGTTGTTTTTAATGTAAATATTGATGACAAAATGCCCTAATTAGTGTCTTTTGTGCTTTGCAGGTTATATCTCACGAGGAGAGGACTTTGAAGCAATTTGGAGTCAACTATGGAAATTTGAGGCCAATCACATGATACCCATGACTTTCACTGAACATTAAGCGAGAAGAGAACTGAAGGCAGGCCGCCGCGACCGCGGTGCGACCGCGATGGAAGGAACTGAAGCCCGGAAAATTAGCCGACCGCGGTGAATCGCTGGAACTTCAGGGACTAAAAGTGCAAATACGAGATTTTATTGCCCCAAACCCTATATAAGTGTTAGAATTCCGCCCAAGAGAGAGAGACTAGTTTTTGAGCAGCAAATTAGAGAATACTTCATTGTGAGAAGAGATTGGAACAATTAGACCTTCAAATCTTCTTCTTTCATCTGTTGTTATGGGTAGTATGATTTCTATTGGGTTTTTGTCATATTTGAGCATGAGTGCCTAAACACACATTGTTCTGGGGTTGTGATTTAGCCATGAATTTTGTTATTCGACATTAATTTGATCTTGATTATAATTCGCTCAATATATGGTTGTTTCTTCAATTATGTGGTTAATTGCGTAATTGTTTGGCCATCAGTTAGGTTCTATATACTATCTATGCTATGCTTAGGAAAGTCGTGTATAGATTAGAGAATACTTGAAGAGAGCGCGATCTTAACCCTCAAGGGGAGAGGATTTGTGGCTAAGGATAGGAATATACCTAGTCACCGTGCTTAATTAGATATCGTAATCTTAATGCATTCTGATAGATTAATTTCATAGGAATATATGCATTAATCTATTGAGAACAGGCGAGTAGTGCTTCGGGAGAAGGCTATGAGAACAATTATCGATTAATTAGCAACCATGAGTGAATTATATGAAAGAGAGAATTAATTAGAATACAATACGAATGGTGAAACAATCACAACCCTGGAATATTTGTCTCTACTGAATACATATCAACATTTTCGTTACTTGATAATTAGTTAATTCCTAGAATTGTAGTTTAGCATAATTACACTATTGGATCTTATTTTGGCTTGGTTGAATAACAATTATAGTGAAGTAGTGAGTAGTTTATACAAGTCTCTGTGGGTTCGACAATCCGATTTATCATTATATTACTTGTACGACCACGTATACTTGCGTGTGCGTTTGGGAGCAACAAGTTTTTGACGTCGTTGCCGGGGACTTGAAAATAGACTACTTTCTAGTTTTTACTTTAATTGTTTATTACATCTAGTCTAACATTACTTGATCGTTGTTCTAATCTCAGGAACTCTAATTGAATGCGAAGGGTCAAAAGCCAGGATAGACTTGACGGCTTTGACCCCGAACCTGAGAGGACATTTCACAGGAGGTTAAGGGAAGAAAGGGATACGAACAATATTCAGAACTTCGTTCAATTTCCTGTGAACATGGCAGAGGAACAACACATGGCGGTTCAGGAGGTAGAAATGCCCAGTATTGATAATGTTACCTCCAGTATCGTGAAGCCCAAGATCACTGAGCACTTTTAGCTAAAGTAGAGCATGATCCAGCTACTTCATGCAAATGGGCAGTTTATGGGTCTTCCATATGAGGATCCTCAGTAGCACATCCTGAACTTCCTGGAGATTAGTGATACTTATATCACTAACGGGGTTACTCCAGATTATGTGAGGCTTACGCTTTTCCCATTCTCTCTGTTGGGTGAAGCGAAGCGATGACTTTTGTTGGCCCATGTCACTGAATGGGTATGAAGATTGACAAAAGGCGTCCAGTCGAACCAGGTCCATCATAGCATACACTTCTGAATGAAGCAGTTGGATCACAAATCGTACAAGTCTATGAGATATCAGTGATTGCTAAGTATCAAAGAACTAAGAGAATGTCTCCTAATACGAAAAGGTTGCAAATTGATAAGAGAAGATAGAAGTTGCTTTCAGCTAGGACAAAAATAGAGGAAGGAAGTTGAGTCACAATCAAACTCGTCTACTAAGGAAGAGTTGGATCAGAATTGTATCATGGACTCAACAAACGGACTCTATAAATAATCAATGTATTACTGCTGAAAGAGGTGACGCACAAGTGCTAAAGTGAATCAAGTTCTGAAGCAAAAGTTCCAGAGGTTTTGCAAGCAGAATTGTTGTGCGATACAAAGGCTACAGTTCAACTAGAAGGAACAGTTTCGTTGTTTGTATATCGAGTCTAGTTGATTGTAGTAGGAGTTTANCTAGAGGCTAGTTGATACAAAGAGGATTAAAGTTAGTCCTAGGATTACAAAAGAGTTTATTTTGTAAGTCCGTTTTGGCTCAGTGTTTAGTGAAGAGTTTGAGAAAATACTAATGAGGAGTAGGTCGTGGTTTTTTCACCTTTTGAGCCAGGTGTTTTCCACGTAAAAATCCCTGTGTCTTTACTATTACTGCTTAATTATTCCGCAAATTGTAGTAAGTAGTAGACTAAGAAGAACCAAGTTCTTCTTATTAGACAACACTCGAAAATTGGGTACTGCACAATTAACTTATAATATTGTGTAGTATTGAAGTCTAAAACAACAGCTAAAAGCAGAACCGGCCAATTCCATTACATCCTAGAATGATTTGGCGAGGAAATTTCTGGCAAGGTTCTTCCCTTCAGGCAAGACTGCTAAGATAAGGAGTGAGATAGTCTCCTTTAAGCAGAAAACATGCGAGTCTTTGTATTCAGCATGTGAGAGATTTAAGGGGCTACTCACAGACTGTCCTCATCACAATCAGACAAACGAGGTGTTGGTCCACAAGTTCATCGAGGGANGATAGTCTCCTTTAAGCAGAAAACAGGCGAGTCTTTGTATTCAGCATGGGAGAGATTTAAGGGGCTACTCAGAGACTGTCCTCATCACAATCAGACAAACGAGGTGTTGGTCCACACGTTCATCGAGGGACTCCATCCCCAAACAAAAATTGTGGTAGATGCAGCAACTGGAGGTCAGGTATTGGAGAAGAATTATGATGAAATATTTGCTTTGTTGAATAAATTCTCCAAGAGCAATCCAGACTGTCAAGGTGAGATGGGAAGGAATGTGGTTCAAAAGTCACCAGGGGTTCGTTAATTAGATGTTGTCTCAACTTTGTCAGCTCAGATTTCGACATTGACTAACCAAGTCAATCAGATGACCCTAATCATTAATAAGCAACAATCTCAACGACTCCAACAGGTCCAGCCAGTACAACAAGTCCAAGTCTTTTGTGATGTTTGTGGAGAGGGTCACCAGAGTGATTCATGCCCAGCCAATTCAGAGTTTGTCTGCTATGTGGGAAATCAAAATAAAGGGCAAGCCAATCAATATGGGAACAGTTATAATCCCAGCTGGAGGAACCACCCAAACTTCTCTTGGGGTGGAAATCAAGGCACTCAGAGTAATTACAGGCCTCCAGCACCTCATGCACCTCAGCAGCATTACAAGCCACCTCAGGCTGAGCAATCAGGTAGCCTAGAGGAAATTATGAAAGAAATGATGAACGACCAACTTGCTTTCAATCAGAATATGATGGCAGATAACCAAGCCCAGATGGTAGCAATGAGAAATTTGGAACGTCAAGTGGGTCAACTTGCCAGTTCCCAAAATACCCGACCAACAGGGGCCCTCCCAAGTGACACTGAAGTCAATCCTAAGGCTTCTGTTAATGTTGTATCATTGAGGAATAGGAGGCAATTGGAAGAAGTGCAATCCGAGAAGAGAAAGCAAGTAACTTTTAAAGAGGAACCAGCTATTATTGAGTCAACATCTGCAAGTCCAAAAGAGTCGGAAAATCCAGTTGATGAGGCGGTGGCCGAGCAACCCCCACCAGTGGTTGGAAGGCCACCCCCTCCGTTCCCTCAAAGGTTGAAAAAGGTAAAAGATAATGCCGCATACAAAAAGTTCCTTGAACCTCTTGAAGCAGGTACAAATCAACATTCCACTGGTAGATATTCTGCAGGAGGTGCCCAAATATGCCAAATATATCAAGGACATTGTGGCCCATAAAAGAAGGCTGACTGAGTATGAGACCGTGGCACTCACTGAGGAGTGTAGCTCAAGAATTCAGAGCAATCTACCTTAGAAGTTAAAGGATCCGGGTAGTTTTACTATCCAAATCTCAATTGGTAAGCATGCAATTGGGCGAGCCTTGTGTGATCTTGGGGCAAGCATTAATATGATGCCACTATTTGTGTTCAGGAAGTTGGGGTTGGGTGAGCCACGCCCAACAACAATGATTTTACAGTCGGTTGACCGCTCCCTTGCTCATCCTGAGGGAGTGATCGAAGATGTACTGGTTCAAGTGGGCTCTTTCATATTCCCAACTAATTTCATCATCCTAGATTATGAGCTTGATCAGGAAGTCCCATTTATTTTGGGGCGTCCCTTCTTAGCTACGGGCAGATCTATCATCGATGTGTGTGAAGAAAAGATGACAATGCGGGTTGGTGATCTATTGGAGGTGTTTAATGTCCATAAATCACTCAAATTACCAGTCCACTATGAAGAGTTATCCATCATTACTGTGGTGGAAAGCAAGGATGCATCAGTGGTTCCCTACATGTGTCTTGTGGACCCTCTTGAGCAAGTTTTGGTGGGAGGTGAAGAAGATAGTGGAGATGAAACAAGGGGAGAGATTGAGAATGCTCTTAAAGTATCATGCAGTTACATCCACGGGCTAGGGAAATTTGAGGAGTTGAACAAGCATGTCACTCTAACCCCCCCTAAGCCTTCTATTGAGGAAGCTTCAAAGCTAGAACTTAAACCACTTCTAGCACATTTGCGCTATGCTTATTTGGGAAACTCTGAATTGCCCGTGATCATCTCGTCCAGCCTGACCATACCACAAGAAGAGAAATTGCTCTGAATACTTCGTGAGCACAAAAAGGCAATAAGGTGGACCATTGTAGATATCAAGGGAATCAGTCCCTCGTTTTGTATGCACAAAATCTTTATGGAGGAGGGACACCGCCCGAGTGTTGAGAATCAGAGGAGGGACACCGCCCAAGTGTTGAGCATCAGAGGAGGTTAAATCCCATCATGAAAGAAGTGGTGAAGAAAGAAGTCATAAAATTGCTGGATGCAGGTATCATCTTTCCTATTTCTGACAGTAACTGGGTGAGCCCGGTTCAATGTGTGCCCAAAAAGGGAGGGATGGATGTGATTGAGAATGAGAAGAATGAGCTGATTCCTACCCGCACTGTTACGGGATGGATAGGTTGCATTGACTATCGAAGGCTCAACAAGGCAACCCGCAAGGATCACTTCCCTCTCCCCTTCATTGACCAAATGTTGGACAGATTAGCTGGACATGAGTATTATTGTTTTCTTGATGGGTACTCCAGATATAATCAAATTGTCATATGCCCGGAGGATCATGAGAAGATGACGTTTACTTGTCCTTATGGCACCTTCGCCTTCAAGCGAATGTCGTTCGGTCTTTGTAATGCACCAGCCACCTTCCAGAGATGCATGATGGCTATTTTCACTGATATGGTGGAAAAATTCGTGGAGGTATTCATGGATGACTTTTCGGTCTTTGGGTCATCTTATGATAATTGTTTGACAAATCTGGGCATGGTGTTGGCCCGTTGTGAAGAAACAAATCTGGTCTTAAATTGGGAGAAGTGCCACTTCATGGTGCAGGAAGGCATCGTTTTGGGTCATAGAGTGTCAAGGAGTGGCATCGAAGTTGATAAGGCAAAGGTAGAGGCAGTTGAAAAACTACCCCCACCAATTTTTGTGAAGGGTGTCCGGAGTTTCTTGGGACACGCAGGATTCTACAGACGCTTTATTAAAGATTTTTCTAAAATTGCTACCCCTTTGTGCATGTTGCTGGAAAAAGATGCCAAGTTCAATTTTAATGAATCCTGCCTGAAGGCATTTGAGGAGCTTAAAAAGAAATTGGTGGCTGCCCCCATAATTGTTGCACCTGATTGGGCCGAACCATTTGAACTCATGTGTGATGCAAGTGACCATGCAGTGGGGGCAGTGCTCGGCCAGAGGAGAGACAAAGTGTTTTACTCCATTTACTATGCGAGTAAGACCCTTGATGTTGCACAACATAATTACACCACCACTGAAAAGGAGCTGCTAGTTGTGGTGTGGGCCTTTGAAAAATTTCGGGCATACTTGGTGGGAACAAAAGTCATAGTCCACACAGATCATGCAGCAATCAGGTATCTATTTACAAAGAAGGAATCCAAAGCTAGATTGATGCGCTGGGTGTTATTGTTGCAGGAATTTGATGTGGAGATACGAGAACGAAAGGGCACTGAAAACCAAGTAGCGGACCATCTGTCAAGGCTGGAAAATCATGACCATGTGGAGGAGGGTGGAGAAATCAAAGAAGTGTTTCCTGATGAGCAAATTTTTGCTATAACCTAAGACCCTTCTCCATGGTATGTTGACTTTGTGAATTATCTGGTGAGTGGGGTACTTCCCCCAGAAATAGAATCTGAGGCAAGGAAGAGGTTCTTACGTGATGTGAAATCTTATTACTGGGATGAGCCATATTTGTACAAAGAATGCGGTGACCAGTTGATGAGGAGATGTATTCCTTATAAAGAGGTGGAACTTGTGTTGTATGACTGCCATACATCACCCTATGGAAGCCATCATGGTGGCGATCGAACAGCGGCAAAAGTGCTACAATCTGGGTTCTTTTTGCCAACTCTATTCAAAGACGCTCACGTGTTTGTTAAAAAGTGTGACCAGTGCCAGAGAACAGGAACGATCATGAGGAAGCACGAGATGCCCTTGAACAATATCCTGGAGGTAGAGATCTTTGATGTGTGGGGGATAGATTTTATGGGTCCATTTCCATCATCCAGAGGAAACAAATACATTCTACTGGCAGTCGACTACGTGTCGAAGTGGTTGGAGGCAATTGCATTGCCGACAAATGATGCCATAGTTGTAGTTGTGTTTGTGAAGAAAAACATATTCTCGAGATTTGGGACTCCACGTGCCTTGATTAGTGATGAAGGATCCCATTTTTGCAATCAGTTGTTGAGTAACCTTTTAGCTAAATATGGAATCCGTCATTGAGTTGCGACTGCATATCACCCGCAAACAAGTGGACAAGCTGAGGTCTCCAACAGAGAAATAAAGCAAATATTGGAGAAAACGATGAGTGTGAACAGGAAAGATTGGGCTGCAAATCTTGATGATGCCTTATGGGCATATAGAGCAGCTTACAAAATGTCGATTGGGGCGTCACCGTACAAGTTGGTCTATGGGAAGGCGTGTCACTTGCTCGTTGAACTCGAACATAAAGCATATTGGGCCATCAAAAAGCTAAACATACCTTGAAGCCGCAAGTGAGAAAAGATTGCTGCAGTTGGATGAATTAGATGAGTTCAGGCTGCACTCGTATGGAAATGCCAAACTTTAAAAAGAGAAGACCAAGAGATGGCATGACAAGCACATAAAACCACGACAATTTGAGCCAGGCCAACAGGTATTGTTATTCAATTCCAGGCTGAGGTTGTTTCCTGGAAAGCTGAAATCGAGATGGTCTGGCCCGTTTGAAGTAGTAAGAGTCACTCCTTATGGTGCGCTTGAGCTGCGAGCTATACATGGTGAAAGAACATTTTTGGTGAATGGTCATAGAGTCAAGCACTATTGGGGTGGTGTCGTGAATCGTGAGAAGACCAAGGTCGTGCTCGTTGATTAGTGGGGCGAGACTCTGCGTCGTGCCGCGACATTAAATCAGGCGCTTCATGGGAGGCAACCCATGGTAGTAGTATTTTCTTAACATGATTTTTTTAGTGTGCAGGACAGTTGTAGAGAATGTTGAGCAAAAGCCTGGGGCATAGAACAAATCTGGTAAGGTGAAAACGAGGTTAAAACTAAGTAAATTGCAGAACCAAGCTGAAAGGCCTCGGAAGATCGTCACCGCGGCGCGACCGCGGTAAAAGTCCCTCTTTGAACCGCGGCACGACCGCGGCGAAATAGCCTCTCTGAACATCACCGCGACCGCGGTAGAAATAGGTCTCTAAACCTCACCGCGGTCGACCGCGCTGAGATCTGTCACGCCCAGGTATCATGCCCCCCGTAAGCGCAGAAACACTGCCAGCACATCAACACCAACCTGGGACGCAACCCGTTTTGACTCCCAAGA
This sequence comes from Nicotiana undulata, assembly GCA_005239495.1. NCBI lineage: Eukaryota > Viridiplantae > Streptophyta > Magnoliopsida > Solanales > Solanaceae > Nicotiana > Nicotiana undulata. The sequence continues at coordinate 84,890 of ML249489.1, read as the reverse complement.
GGCAGAAGACCGGTTCAACGCTAAGGCTGCCAAGAATTGTGTCGTGGAAGTGCCAATAGACCGGGAGACCCTGCACTCTGAAAACCCTGCCATGTATGAGGAGATCCGAAGGCGAGGGTTGGACTTCTTATTTGAGGAGCCGGAGACTGCGAACATAATGATGGTCCGGGAGTTCTATGCGAACTGCCCGGAACATATGCTCCGATCAGTCACGGTTAGGGGCAAAGTGGTGGATGCCTCCGTGGAGGCAATTCGTCGGGTCTATAGGATACCGCGGTTCACCGGTGAAGTCAATTACTACCGGGCCTACCAATCTCCGGCGGTAAATTGGAACATGTTGATTGAATCTATTTGTCTCGGTGGGCAGCCTACCTGGGTGAAGGAAAACATAACTCTCAATTCTAATTCTTTCACCTGGGAGGCCAAGTGCTGGTTCACCGTCATTTGTAGTTGTTTCTTGCCCTCCAGCAATACTACTGATGTGAATGGACTGCGGACTGTGATGGTGTGGTGCTTCATCAACGGGATGGACTTTGATGTTGCCCAGGTGATTGGGGATGAAATGATGATCAGGCCCCCATTACTGACCAAAGGGTTCTACTTTCCCTCCCTGGTCACGAGGTTATGCAGATTGGCGGATGAGCCCGAACATCCCGGTGACGGGAAATTGCCGAAGAAGGCTGCCTTCAGAGCTGCAAAGATAAATGTGGGCAAGGACGTTGCTGCGCCCATAGAAATTGATGATGATGAGGCGGTCCCACCCTCTTCTTCACCACCACGGAGGTCCCATGATGGGGCAGGACCCTCCAGGTTCCAGTCTGGTGCTAGGATGCCCACCGTGGAGGAGGATGTGGCTTTTTTGCGCACATCCGTAGATAGCCTTCACGTCTGGTTGGATGCGATGTCCACGCGGCAAGCTAAATCGGAGAGCAGATTTATGGCGTGGTTCCGCGCCATTGGAAGGGCCTGCAATGTGGACCCAACCTCCATTTCTGACTCCGACTGAGCTCCAAGGAAGTTTCCTTACCCCCTTGTACTTTATTGTCATTTGTCATGAGGGCATGCCATATTCTTATGTGTGGGGTGGGAGACTTGTTTGTTGTTGTTGTATAGTTGTATAGGTTAATTTATTTGTGTATATACTGTTTTTGTTTTGTTTTGTTTCATCGTCTTGGCTCGAAGATGGACACCTGTCAACGGGTCTCTTGAGGGCTTAAGTCGAACAAAAATAAAAAACCATAAAATGTAGAAGACTCTTCCTGATGACGGGCCACTTAGACAATCTTCTTGAGGGAAGTAGTCTAAAGAAAAGACCAAAAAAAAAAAAATCTTTTAGGTAGTGTAGTAATTCCCCCTTGGTTTTTCTTTTGACCACGGTTCTTTTCCAAGGGTTTATCTTGAACCGCGTTATAGGTAGATTTCTTTGTAGTAGTTAGTAGGACTCTATTGGGCTTAAAGGGTAAAGGCAAGAATGCACCCTGCAGTGTACACACCTAAAAACAATCAAAACAAACCCAAGTGTGCGACGCTTAGGCTCACTTGTAGACTCTTGTATTATGCCTTAAATTTGCACACTGTGCCTAACTTGAATACGCACTTGAGTGTGTTGATGAACTGATTCGGAATGGATTACGTGCCATGTGTGTGTAAGTGATTACGTTTTATTCTATGTCTGCATATGATACCTAGAACTTGCCATGAGTGTGTACGAAGCGAAATAGAAGTTTGTTTGGTCTTAGAAAGGATATATGCACTTCTTTGAGAAGCCTACGTAAATATATATCCACCTGTAAATAATGTACCATAGTTAACCCCGTTGAGCTTAAAGCTTGTTTCCTTGATAACCATAGAACGACTCATATCCATGTGTTTGAATAGCTTGACTGTTTGAACCCTGTACCCCCTACGAGCACTTGAAGTGTTAGAGAATATATAAAAGTCTAAGTGTGGGGTGGTGGTGTGGTCGGGGAGGGAAATCATGGAAATAGAATGAAAGGTGCAATAGTATAAAAGAAGTGAAGCCACTTAGAAAAAAGAAGAAGAAGAAAAGGGACAATGAACACACTTAGTCCTTGATATTGAGTGGCATGAAAAGGTAGTTGCACCTGAGAAAAGTGGGGTGATTATGAAACAAAATGTGGAAAACAAGTGGTCGAGCAAGAAAATTGGGCTTAAAGTGGAAGTAAATGTATTAAAAGTGCTTAGGGAGGTTAGTCACTATACTTAAATGTATCCTACCCGTCCCTTAGCCTACATTACAACCAAATAAAGACATATTGATCTTAGACCGAATGAACTCAATTAGTAGAGTATTATACTACGGGCAAGCCTATGGCGTATCTGTGTGACATGTGAATGTTCTTTGTTGAGAGTGAGTGAATTCTTTCCATCTAAAGTTCCTGTTATTTCTAATTTTATCATTGTGGAACTTCTCTCAATTGTGTGATGTGAGGGCATGTAATTCAGGAAGAAAAGGTAAGTTTTCACCTCTGTATAGAGTACTTTGAGAAAGCAAAAGTGTGGCATGGCATGTAGAGTCTTCTTTTGAGGTGTAGTTGTTGCACAACTTGGGGTGTTTCCTGTAAAATGCCAGGTGTGGCATAAAAAGGGTAATGCTTGAGATGATTAGGTCTTAGGGTGTGGTTTAGCTGCTTGAGGACGAGCAAAAGTTTAAGTGTGGATGTCTGATGATAGGTGAATTTAACTATAATTATGCCCCTAATGAACCAGACTTTGTGTTGTTTTTAATGTAAATATTGATGACAAAATGCTCTGATTAGTGTCTTTTGTGCTTTGCAGGTTATATCTCACGAGGAGAGGACTTTGGAGCAATTTGGAGTCAACTATGGAAATTTGAGGCCAATCACATGATACCCATGACTTGCACTGAACATTAAGCGAGAAGACAACTGAAGGCAGGCCACCACGACCGCGGTCGACCGCGGTGGAAGGAACTGAAGCCCGGAAAATTAGCCGACCGCGGTCCTGCCGCGACCGCGGTGAATCGCTGGAACTTCAGGGACTAAAAGTGCAAACACAGGATTTTATTGCCCCAAACCCTATATAAGTGTTAGAATTCCGCCCAAGAGAGAGAGAGACTAGTTTTTAGCAGCAAATTAGAGAATACTTCATTGTGAGAAGAGATTGGAACAATTAGACCTTCAAATCTTCTTCTTTCATCTCTTGTTATGGGTAGTATGATTTCTATTGAGTTTTTGTCATATTTGAGCATGAGTGGCTAAACACCCATTGTTCTGGGGTTGTGATTAGCCATGAATATTGTTATTCGACATTAATTTGATCTTGATTATAATTCGCTCAATATATGGTTGTTTCTTCAATTCTGTGGTTAATTGCGTAATTGTTTGGCCAGCAGTTAGGTTCTATATACTATCTATGCTATGTTTGGGAAAGTCGTGTATATATTAGAGAAGAGTTGAAGAGAGCGCGATCTTAACCCTCAAGGGGAGCAGATTTGTGGCTAAGGATAGGAATATACCTAGTCACCGTGCTTAATTAAATATCGTAATCTTAATGTATTCTGATAGATTAATTTCATAGGAATATAGGCGTTAATCTATTGAGAACAGGCGAGTAGTGCTTCGGGAGAAGGTTATGAGAACAATTATCGATTAATTAGCAACCATGAGTGAATTATATGAAAGGGAGAATTAATTAGAATACAATACGAATGGTGAAACAATCACAACCCTGGAATATTTGTCTCTACTAAATACATATCAACATTTTCGTTTCTTGATAATTAGTTAATTCCTAGAATTGTAGTTTAGCATAATTACACTATTGGATATTATTTTGGCTTGGTTGAATAACATTATAGTAAAGTAGTGAGTAGTTTATACAAGCCTCTGTGGGTTCGACAATCCGATTTATCATTATATTACTTGTACGACCACGTATACTTGCGTGTGCGTTTGGGAGCAACAATGTCCATAACTCCTGTAACATCCATTACTCTTTTCCATTATCTCCATAACTCTCACTACTCCAATACTTATGGTTGTAACTCCCATACCTCCATAACCTCCCCATGATCTTCCTCCATAATCTCAAATGTATAATGTTATGTTTATGACATTCTTTTGTATACCTCTATGTAATACTATAGATATCTCAAATGTTTAATGTCATGTTTATGACATTCTTTTGTATACCTCTATGTAATACTATAAATAGAGGATGAGAAGTGATATTGTACACTCTTGGAAACAACTTGATAAAATAAGAATCTCTCCTCTCTTTCTCTCTACATTCTTGTCTATTTTCTTGTTTTATATTATTACTTTGAGCTACATTTCTTAACACGTTATCAACACGAACTGCTATATTCTTCTTATATTTTCTATAAGAGATGAAAGTCTTTCATGGGAGCTACAACCTTGAATCAATTTGGTTGATCCTATGAAAATCTGGGCATCTCGTATGCCATATCAGTGTTACGTTTGCTTCTATTATACAGGGAGTATCATTTTTTAATTTTTATGAATTTTACAATTAACTTACTTTAGTATTTAAGACTTGGTCTAATTTGTTTTACTTAGCAATTTAGTTTTATTTGTGCAGATGTATATATGTGGAGTACCTCTATTTTCGAGTTGCAAACAAGAGCATATTCCGATGCTTTGACATCATCTCCCATATGTACTGCTCCGTCAGTTTGCAAGACAAGATTATGAAACTGTTAACTATTGAGAAGGTTTCTAATCTTATAAAAATAATAAGAATTTAAATTTATGTCGTGGTCAAAATAAATTTTGTATTACCAAGATAGTTTTATTCCCTTTATATTTGATCATGTAGTTGTTCGTGAAAAAGATCAATGTGAACTTTCATTAAAGTTCAGAAAAAAATAATTAATTATTAGAAATCAGGTTTGAGTCCTGGGTGAGTCCACTTAGACTTATTATGCCATTGTATAAGGATAAGACATCAGGATTGAGTCCTGGTGCAACATGATGATAAGAATTGGGTTCGAGTCCCAGCGTATTATAGAATCACATGCCTTTATACGGGTAATGCATTGGGTTTGAGTCCCAATGCACCATATTGATGATATAATGATGACTAAAGAAAAATAAATTATTTTTCATGAAAAAGCATGAAGTTTGTCCCACTTGATTTGCTCCATTCTTGAAGTGAATGTGATAACGGTGCATAATAAGTCTAAATGAAGACAAGCGGTTGAACAATGAACGTGGGTGTACCAAAGACCAAAATAATATAATCATCATTATGGTAAATGTAAAAAGGAGAACAATAAGGTTTTCAAAATAATTCGTCAAAGGTGAATTGTGTATCAATATGGTCTGGAAATATGAGGCACACTCAGACGATTTTAGTCCATTTTTTGAAAGAATGCGACTTGTGATAAGCATTGTAAATGCATGATCATTCCTGAAAGTGAATGTGATCATATATATATGATGAAAAATATGCATATGTGCTTGTGCATGATTATATAAATATCACAACTCACCTCTAGTGGAGGTTTGAGAGAAATAAAGATAATGAATATTATAATGTGGTTACATGAATATGTCATAGGTCGCGTACTTATGGTACGCCAAATAATATTATGTCATGCCTTATAAAAGATTATTAAATGCAAACTTAAAGCAAGAAATGGTTTTGCTTATGATGACTTCGACCGTGACAATTATTATGATATANTATGATGATTTTGACCATGACAATTATTATGATATGATTTTCTCCATGAAGGAGATATTCACCATATGGATGGTGTGACAAAATATCTTGTAGTACAAAATCAATTAAGAGCTCCGGAAGAGCGAATTTGTTACTACCCGAATTAATGAAATTATTCTTGACATTAATATTGTAGTAAGTCTCAAAAGAAAATTTTTGAGNGGAAGAGCGAATTTGTTACTACCCGAATTAATGAAATTGTTCTTGAAATTAATATTGTAGTAAGTCTCGAAAGAAACTTTTGAGTTTCAAATGTATTAGCCAAAGTGGTTGGCATATTGAGACTATAAATGAAAGGAAGATTGAATATCTTTATATTACTATAATCATACCGGGTAAAAATGAAAGGTTACCCGATTATTTTTTTTGATGTATAAGCATGATGATGGAATCACATGCCACAGTAAATTAAATATTTACTGAAACAAATATTAATTGGCATGACCGGTTGGCTATCCTGGTTCAATTATGATGCGAAAATTGATTGAGAATTCAAATATATTGCAGAAATAGAAGGTTCTTCAAGAATTCTCTTGTGCTGCTTATTTTCCTGATATACCAGCTAAGATTGAGATTAAATCCCTGATTTATGGAACGGATAAAAGGTGACATATTTATGGGCCCAGTCACCTGCCATGTGGACCGTTGACTATAATATGATTTTAAAAGATGCATCTATTGTATGGTCACATGTGCGTTTGTTGTCAACTTGCAGTGTGAATTTTTGCAAAGTTGATTGCTCAAATTGTTAGAGCACAGTTCCAGAATATAAACTATGATAATTTATCTTGATAATGCTGGTTTAAATCCAACTTGGTTTAGCAGAAATTGCATGCCTCCAATTATAACTAAACCATTTGTTTGAGAATAGAATTACCAAAAAGAAATTTGGTATGAGATATATTATTTAATATAGAGCAACACTTGTACGCATCTAGCCAAGTTATGATAAAACTCTCCGTCACAATTGGTTCAGGATTAGAAACCAAATAATTTCCATCTAGAAATACAGATGTGCTATATGATTTAATTGTGACACCACAATGCACAATGATGGGTCCCCAAAGAAAGTTAGGGATATGTGTTGGTGATCCCACTATTAGGGGGAGAAAATAGCCAGCTGAAAAATTGATACTTGGAATGAATTATTATGAGTACATCTAGATCCTCATACAAGAAAATGTGAACTTGAAGTTCAAGTGATAATTCATTTGTAAAATATTATCAGGCGTATTTGCTGACCCAAAGCTAAATGTTATATTTCAGCTGCTAATGCTCCAAATAGAATAAAGTCCATGATGGACATAGTCTATGGAACGCATGAAGCGTAATAGATTAATCGGTTCCAGAGATAAAACTCCTTGAAGAAGGAGAGGAGAAAATGATAAATATGGTCATACTAATGAGGCAAGTGCTCTATAAGAGCACCATGACATAATACTCTCAGGTACATGAAATAATGAGATCTCGATAAGTTATGTCTTTATTGTGTGATGATGGAACCGATGTAAAGGGTCATCAATGATATTGTTGATATAATATAACGCTCAATATTATTAATATTGACGAGGATCATGAGCTCAAATCTGTCATGGAATTTGAACAGATAAATGATTGGCCAAATGAAAAATGCGCAATGAAAATTGACTTCACCTAAAAAAAAAGTGAAGTTGGACGGATATCCTGGAATTAATTACATTGAGATATGTTCTCATGTGGTGGATAAAATCGTTTTCAGGTTTTAATTTGGCAATACATGAAAAACTTGATATGCGTATAATGTACATTGTTCTGAAGCATATTAAGGTTCCCAAGAAATTCATTAAACAAAGCTTCAGCAAATCCTTGTGTGGATTATAGCAATCACGGCGTACATGATTTATTTTTGTGTCAACTGCAATTGATGCACTATGTATCTTTCTAGAACCACGAGTATAACAATATCCTAGAGTGATATAGTTAATTCCTATATAAAGATACTGGAATACTATTAGGATTATATTGCAAAAGAAGTCCTTGATATAGATTCGTTTATTCTAACAAATATTGTCAAGGTTATGTTGGTTATACAAATGCATGGCATGGTTCGTTGTTCATATAATCTATTTGGCTGTGAGGGTACTCCCAGATTATGATATTCAACAAGATTTCAATTACATTGAAGATGATACTGCATGCGTAGCTCAATTGAAAGAAGGACTATCGAATGAGACAAAATAAAACGTATTTCACCAAAGTTCTATTTCAGACATGATTTATGTTCAACAATCTTTTCAAATGATAATTTGGCAAACTTCTTCACAAGGCATTGCCAACCTCAGCAATTGAGAAGTTGTTATACATGATTGGAATTCATCGTCTTTGAGATATCAAGTGATAATTTTGTCAGGGGGACTATAGCACGCGCTGCACTCTTTTTCTCTTCGCACATGTTTTGTCCCAATGGGTTTTCCTGTCAAGGTTTTTAACGAGGCAACAAACAATGCATATTACAAAATATGTGTACTCTTTTTCCTTCACTAAGATTTTTTCCCACAGGTTTTTTTTCCTAGTAAGGTTTTAACGAGGCACATTATCAATGGACATCCAAGGGGGAAAGTTATAAAATATTAGTATATGGTGGATGTCCATAACTCCTATAACACCCACTACTCTTCTCTATTATCTCCATAACTCCCACTACTCCAATACTTATGGTTGTAACTCACATACCTCCATAACCTCCCCATGATCTTCCTCCATGATTTCAAATGTTTAATGTCATGTTTATGATATTCTTGTGTATACCTTTATGTAATACTATAAATAAAGGATGATAAGTGATATGTACACACTTGAAAACAACTTGATGAAACAAGAATCTCTCCTCTCTTTCTCTCTACATTCTTGTCTATTTTCTTGTTTTATATTATTACTTTGAGTTACATTTCTTAACACTTTCGTTGTTTTGGCTGTCGGAAGGAAATAAAAGGAATTGTGTGTGTTTGGGGGCGGGGGATTGTTTCTCTTTTCATGGAAATTTTAATTAACAAAAGGAGTAGGAAAGCAAAACAAAAAGTGAAAAAGGGGATTAGCAGAACTTCAAACATGTGATCATGTACTTCTAAATATTTATGAGACGGATAAAGATAATCCTTTTCCGTAGCGGTGCTTTATGGATTTCTCTATCTCTAAATAAACATGTTTGTCAATTTTACTTTTTGTACACCAATATGAATATTGTTATCATCGCCCCAAAATTAGATGATTATTCACATTTTCTTTTAGGTCATCCAAAAAGTGCTTTGGATCCTTTGCCTCTCAACAAGATTGACATGTCTGAATCTTAAATCTTAATACATGAGATTTTCTATTGATTTCGAAGAATGATCTATGAATAAAAAGAATTTCAAAGGAGAAGTAGGAGTAGAGAGAATTTTATTTTCTTGAATATCAGGGACAATGTCATTTGAAGGAAGTGTCCTACGGAAAAAAATGAGTTGTTTGAAACAACCAAGAGGATACTTGATCCATGCTCCGCTCGCATAAACTGAACCAAAATATGGATTGAGATTGGAAAGTGAAGAAAATAAGAAGATCAAGAAAAAATCACTTGACGCAGAGTTACAAAAAATCAAGAGAGTGTTTGGCTAAGCTTATAAGCTGATCAAACTAGCTTATAAGCACTTTTTGACTTTTCTACGTGTTTGATAAAATTAAAAGTGCTTATAAGCCAAAAATAAGTCAAAAGCATAAGTTGGTCTCCCTCAACTTATCAAATTTCAACTTATAAGCACTTTAGGTTTAACCAAAATATTTACTATTCTATCCCTAAAATACTTCTTTTTAAAATAGAACTCTTTGTATAGTTTTACTCTATCCCAGTTCTTCAATACATATTAAGTGCTTATTTCTTCTCTACAAATACTGTGTGCATTATTTAAGTTTTTTTTGTTAATTTTTGTTAATTATACTCCACCCCTTTTAATTTATGATTGTATACTTATCATAACTTAAATTATATTTATAAAAAAAGATATTATCTAATAATTTTTATAATTAAAATAACATGATAAATAGGTAGAATTTATGTAGAATCTAAAATTTGAAAAAAATAACATTTTTAATAGTGTAAATTGTTATAAGGTCATTTAAATCATTTTAACATAAAAAGAGCTTATCAGCACTTTTTAATAAACAACTAAGCCAAACGGGCTCTAAAATATTGTATGTTGCAAAAAAAAAAAAGCGCTTATAGGCTGTATTTTTCCTCTAGACTATTTTTCTTTGGGGCAAAAACAAGAGAAATAAGAAGATTGAAAATAAAAATGGAAGGATTAGAGGTTAAAGAATATATTATATTTTTATCAAAACAAAAATTACACAGACCCTTTATTCATTTCCTCAAATAATGATGAGAATTCACAAGCATCCTCAGTTCATTCTAATAATGGGCCTAGACGAGAGAGTGGACTCATAATAATGGGCCCAAATGTTGATGGACCGGAATGACGATCCACAGAGACATAAACCTCACAAAACAATATATATAAACCCACACTCGAAACCCTAACCCTTTCTCTTCTCATAGTTCCTCCCAAATCGCCGCAGCTTCTCAGGTCAGTTCTCTAATTCTCTCTCCAATTCGTTTCACAATCCAGTTCTTCGATTTCTGACACGTATGTGATTTGGTGAAAATGCAGGTAGGGCTTGTGTTTTTTCTTTAATCGTAGGTGAAGATGAGTAAAGGAAGCAGCGGAGCCACCAAGGGTGGAAAGAAGAAGGGAGCAACCTTCGTGATTGATTGCTCAAAGCCTGTTGAGGATAAGATCATGGATATCGCTTCATTGGAGAAGTTTCTGCAGGAGCGCATCAAAGTTGGGGGGAAAGCTGGAGCTCTTGGTGACGCCGTCACTGTCACTCGTGACAAGACCAAAATCACTGTCACTTCCGAGAGCACTTTCTCCAAGCGGTAAGTTTTTCACCTTTATTTACTGGCCCATGCTTCTCTGCCGTATTTTGTATATATAGAGCTGTAGAACTGGTACTGTGTCAACGGTGTAGCGTGAAGATGCTGTAAATGTCGTTATATCTTGTTGTTGGGGTTTTATGCTGAAGTGGGATAAACATATAATGTCAATATAGGAATTTAGTTTCCAATTTAATGTGGTAACTTGCTTTGTGTGGTACCTGATGAAGTAAATATTAGAGTCAGATATAATGATGATAAATAATATTTTGATTTATACTTCTATTCATATATTTTGGGACATATGAACCTTTGGAAAAGGTGAATAGAAATTATATGCAAATACAGTGTTACGTCGTCACGATGAACAAAACATAATAAAGGCATTGGGAAAAGGTGGGTTAGTAACATAATAGAAGCATGTTGGCTGTATCATGTTGGACAGAATAAATGCATAGGAGAAAGGTGCTTAGAAGGGTGACATGTCGACGTGGAATTAGATCAAATTGCTAGAAAACACTGTGTTGTATGAAACTTGATGCATTAATTCTAAAGTTTTGATCTCTGAACTTGAGAAATGACTCAAGTGATAGATGGAATCAATTAATAGGCTAATCTTGTGGTCTGATTCTTTCCGTTTATGTGTGATGGAGGAAAAAAATTCTTTATAGTGCAGGGTATAATAGATAAATGGAATTCATTTTCATAAGAGTGTATCATGAGCTTTAGTCTGTGTATCACTAGTTTTAATCACAGTAAGGTTGGAGGCGATGTCATTTTTGGCAACGTGAGGTGCAAAAGAACATGTTTGATGGATTCATTCATTCAGAATCTCACTTGGAAATTCAATTTACAGTCCTATTATTTTGCATTGTTTTTCTGGTAAAAATTATCTTTGCAGATTAACATCATTATGGATTTCATTTTACTGGACGGAAACAAAGTTCTCTTTATTTTTAATCTGAAATGTGATTGGTTAATCCAATTTCTACCCGATTATTTAGTTAGGACTTATTTGCAGTACAAGGTACCTGCATGACCACACAACTTTCTTTCTCTATCCTGAGAGCTTACTATGAACTTTAATCACTGTAATTTGGATATCTGAACTGTTGTGATTTGCCATATTTTGCTAGCTTGAAGCATTTCTGTTAAATATATTTTCAACCATTGTGTTCTATGCAGTAATGTTTCCTTGTTTTACCAGGTATTTGAAGTACCTGACCAAGAAGTATCTCAAGAAGAACAATGTCCGTGATTGGCTCAGAGTTATTTCCGCAAACAAGGATCGCAATGTCTATGAGCTGAGGTACTTCAACATTGCTGAGAATGAGGCTGAGGAGGAAGATTGAGGAGCTGGAATCTTAATTGAATCTTTAGTTTGTAGTTTCTCCTTATTTGATATTGTTGGCTGTGTGAGACATTATTTACAATTTTGTCGCTGAAATCAAATCTTTGCACTTTTGCCCAGTTAAATGGAGGAAATGAGATTAGCCATCTTGTAGTTTTTATATCTTATATATTGTGGTGTTTTAGCAGTGAACAATCATCAATCTTGAAAATCACATGGTTAATGGACCATCTCTTTTTAATTGCTTTCTAAACTCTTGTTTTTTATAACTTTCGTCCGTGCAAATGTACAATGTATCACTGCAATAATGTAGTTAATGAAACAAATAGTTGTAGTAGGTAAGGTCATCATCTTATGGTGTTATGATTTATTGCTGCGTAGTAAAAATTAGTATAACAGATAGAGCTTCGCAAAGTTGAAGATTAATTTTGTCGCTGCGTAGGATTCATCATCCTAAAGCTTTTACGTGCCTGTCAAGCACATTAATTTTCAGTTGGAAGAAAGCATGTATTCAGTTAAAGCTTTGCCAAAGTAAACACATGCCTCACCAGATAAGAGTGTCACAAGTTATTAAGCTACGGATTTTTGTCAAAAGTAAATTAAGATGGAGAATCCAGTACTTGGGTTGTACCATTGGCATTTCTGGTAGCAACGTCCTACTTTTAAGGCATGGGTCGAATTGCATATGATCATATGCTATGCTGCGTCTGATTTTCAGCAATTTCCGTTCTTTTTCTCATAAGATCTGCCATGGGAAATCAAATGTTCCAAATGGATTTCGAACTTCAATTTGTTTGAGATAAAGTGAAGAACTCGTTCTTATTTGAGTGATATACTCATCAGAGATACCCTTGTTTGGTAATAAATCCAGCCTTAGAAGCAAAATAATAAGCTTCAATCTCTCTGGCATGGGTTGCAGCGCTAGTAATCTTTCAATTAGCTGGCTGAGAAAGCCTCCTCAGAGTCGACTACAATTCCTTCAATTTGATTCGCAGCATGGAAAATGGAACCCACTCTTCAACTTTGTCAAGGTAAAAGTTAAAATCCATGTTTTGATTGGGACAGACAGGAATTTCATTATTTCAGTATCAAGCAAACAGTAAAGACAAGGTAAAAGAAAGTATTAGTTACTACTGTGCATTTTATGACGTCATTTCAGTCACTGTATTTTAGCTGTGAAATCAGATGAAGTTTTATTGATGTAAAACTTATGCCATTACAATTGACTTTGAAATTCCTATATAGCAAGAATCAGCAATGCTCTGTAATATGTATTAGATGATTAGACATCCTGTGGATTCCATTAATCTACGTACGATAACATTTGTAGGACAATGGTCTCCATTAGTTAGAGACAGATTCAACATATAAAACGTGGATGTATGCAACTCGAACAATATATCTATACATGGTTAGTTCTTTTAAAATGATCTATTCATATAGAGATGTAATCAGTATTTTTATATTTCGGATTCGTCTTTGACACTATTGATGTTGCTATGCCTACAACAACAACAACAATGTAGGGTATGGAGGGTTCCAATAGACTCTCGGCTATTGATGTTGCTATGCCTATAGGCTAATTTTCACATAGTACATGGAACCGATATTGAGGAAAATTAGGCTATATTACACATCCATTCTTTCAAGTTTAATGCGACAATTGTTTTTGTAGCCTAAACTAGATAATTTCTAATGCATTAGGTTTATGCTCTTTTCTGACTTGTTGATGAGTTGTGTTTTGTTTTGATGACCTAACAAACTTTTATGTGAAGAATCAGGTCGAGTTCCGGATCATACATTGCTGAATAAGGACGGACCAGCTGAGGGACCTGCTCCCTCATCGGACTCACAGATTCAAGAACAAGTCAACTTGACAGTTGTAAAAAGCTGTGACAGAAAAGTGACTGGCTGTCACTGCTCACGCTACAGTGTAGCAACAGTGCAATAGTCACTTCCTTGTGGTTGAGCCTTGGACCCTCAAGACATTGGGCATCCTTCTTGGGATGTGCAATGTATGAGAATATCTTGAAGCAAAAAGAACAATACTTACTCACTTGAGCTTTTACAAAAAGAATATTCAAGCATTAAGTGCTCTCAAGCATTAAAGACTCAAGAGCTTCAAGAGCAAGAAGACAACTCCACTAAGGCCTACACAACGTGTTCATCAAGTATTGATATTGTCCTTAGTTGAGTTGTAATCTTGTATTTTGTTTTCATTGTATCCTACTAGCTTTTGTAGAAGCAACTAGTTAGGAACCTTTAATCTCTCATTGTCTAAACTGTTGTGTGGCTAAGGTTAGTCATGTGTCAAAGTCTTTGTAACTAGATAGTTTCAAAGTGGCTTGTAATAAGTATTACAAGTTAGTGTGTAGAAGTCTTTGTAAGGTTGACTTTCAAAGTGACTTGTAATAATTTAGATTACAAGTTAGTGAAGTTGAAATCCTACAAGTGTAGGTCGTGGTTTTTGTCCCCTTGAGTGGGATTTTCCACGTAAAAATCCCTTGTCTCTTTACTTGCCTTTCTAACTCTTAACTCTCTGGTAACCAGTAGAGAACCTGGTACCTATACTGTTTGGTGGACTCTTAAGAACTATCATTTGGTATTAGAGCGGGTTCTTTCTAAGCGGTTAATACCAAGAAAGGATCTGTAATGGCTGCTCCACCAAACTTCGAAGAGGGACAGTCAACATATCGACCTCCGAGGTTCAATGGTCAATACTATGGGTGGTGGAAGACTCGCATGCACGACTTCATCATGGTTGAAGATTCAGAGTTATGGGACATCATTTGTGATGGACCTCATGTTCCTATGCACAAGGTGGGAGAGGTTGAATTGCTGGTGCCAAAACCAAGACTGGCTTATAATGATGCCGATAGAAAAGCTGTGGAAAATAACTATCGTGCCAAGAAAATTCTAGTGTGTGGAATAGGACCGGATGAATACAACAGAATTTTTGCTTGTCATTCTGCTAAAGCAATCTGGGAAGCCCTGCAGACAGCCCACGAAGGAACAACACAAGTAAAACAATCAAAGATAGACATGCTCACTACCGAGTATGAGCTGTTCAAGATGAAGGAAGATGAAAATATACAAGACATGCATACCAGGTTCACTTCCATCATCAACGAGCTTCACTCTCTAGGAGAGATCATTCCCAGGAACAAGCTAGTACGAAAAATCCTAAGTGTTCTACCTAGTTCCTGGGAAAGCAAAGTAAATGCCATCACTGAGGCAAAGGACTTGCAAATCCTAACAATGGATGAGTTGATTGGGAACCTGAAAACTTACGAGATGAAAAGGAAAAAGGACAGTGAAAGAAGAGAGCCCAAAAAGGAGAAGAACCTGGTTCTCCAAGCTGAAAAACAAGAGTCAAGTGAGGAAGATCATGACATGGCCTATCTCACCAAGAGATTCCAGAAGATGATTCGAAGGAATGGTGGAATACCAAGAAGAGGCAGCTCAAGTGAGCCTAGGAACCATGACTTGTGTCATAAGTGTGGTAAGCCAGGTCACTTCATAAAAAACTGCCCGCTACTGAAACAAGATACCTACAAATTCAACATGGACAAAGCTCCAAACATGAAACAGGTTCCGGAGAGGAGATTCAGTAGGAAGAGTGCAACTGATAATGTTGTAAGGCAAGCCCTTGCCGCTTGGGGAGATTCATCCAGTGAATCAGAGGAGGAACATGAAGCAGAAAATAGGTCCATGATGGCTGTTGAAAACAAGGCAAAAGAGTACGACTCATTGTTTGCTCTCATGGCTCAATCAGATGAAGAAGAAGAAGAAGATGACACAGAAGAGGTAAATTTCAGGGATGTTCAGAGAAATCTGAAATCCTACTCTCCTAAAAAATTGTTGTCCCTGTCTAACGTTCTCATTGATACATACTATGTCTTAGTCGAAGATAAGGACCTTTTGACCACTGAACTAGGAGAAGTAGAACAAACTAGAGATGACCTATTAATGGTAGTAGAGGATCTAAAGAACACCTTAGGCAATCTTGAAAAAGAAAAGAGAGAAGATAGGACTGCAGTGATGAGAGATTTGAAAGAAAAAACCTGAAAGCTTAGGTCTTGATAAAACTAGGTTGAATGAAAGAATAAATGTTGTAGAACAAGAAAGAAATAACCTTCAAGATAAAATCTCATGTCTAGAGGAAACCATCCAGGAGCTCAAACTAGAACCTGGTCCATCAAGTGTAGAAAAAGGAAAGGAAATAGCTAGTGAAAGGTATGTCACACTTGAGAAAGATTTGAATGAAGCAAGAGTAAGTCTGTGTAGGGAGTTAGAGAAAAACAAAGAGCTTCATGTTGAATTAAGTAAAGTGAAATCTGACTTAAAGAAGTCTCTAAACTGGACATGGTCGTCAGATGCTGTCAATGCCATGTACTTTAACAATAGTGGAAGTAGGCAGGGAATTGGATTCCAAAAGGAGAAGACTCCTTACAATCCTCACAACAAATATGTCACAGTCCCTGACAATTGGCTTTGTACTCATTGTGGGAACAATGGACACTTCAAAGAAAACTGTCCAGCCAGAGACCAGTCAGTTAGGAAAAATAAAATATTTGCAGGCAGGCGAAAACCTGAGCAGGGACCCGGTCCTAGCAAGAAACACAAAATCCTGTCAGCATGGACTAGAAGAGTTATCATTCACCCATTTCCAAACTACAAGGGACCCAAACTTGTTTGGGTTCCTAATCTAACCACTAACTTGCATGTGCAGGGATCAGCGAGGGAAAGTGGACTACAGTGGATCATGGACAGTGGATGCTCAAAGCATATGACTGGAAATACTATGGGTTTTCTCTCACTGAAGGCCCTGCAAGGAGGGGATGTATCCTTTGTAAACAAAAAGAAAGGCTACATCCTTGGTGTTGGAAGAGTTGGAAGATCACTGGAACACTCAATAGAAAACGTTTACTATGTGAACGGACTAAAATACAGTCTTTTTAGTGTTTCACAAATCTGTGATAAAGGAAATAAGGTGGAATTTTTGTCAAAAACATGCACTGTTACAAGTCTAGTAACTGGAGAGGTGGTGCTGATAGCCAAAAGGTACAAAAACATTTATGTTGCTGACTTCAAATCTTTGGAAGCAGGTGAGGTGAATTGCCTAAAGGCAATTGAAGATGATGCTGAACTTTGGCACAGAAGAATAGGGCATGCCAGTTTCTCTCTGTTAAACAAATTGATAAAGAGGGACCTGGTTCGTGGTCTGCCAATGTCAAAATTCAAAGACCACAAAGTATGTGATGCCTGCGCAAAAGGGAAACATGTAAGGTCATCCTTTAAACCAAAGAAGGATGTCAGCACATCCAGGCCTCTTGAACTCTTCCATATGGATCTATGTGGACCAATGAGAATTGCAAGTAGGGGTGGACAGAGATACATTTTTGTGATTGTGGATGACTACTCCAGATTCACTTGCACCCTGTTTCTTCGATCAAAAGACGAGACATTTGAGATATTTGTGGCCTTTGTTAAAAGAATTCAAGTGAAAATGAACATAAAGGTAGCTTGCATCAAATCTGATCATGGAACGGAGTTTGACAATGCAAGATTTGATGAATTTTGTATTGAGAATGGAATTACACACAATTTCTCAGCTCCAAGGACTCCTCAGCAAAATGGTGTGGTAGAACGGAAGAACAGGACCTTGGAAGATATGGCTCGAACGATGCTCATAAACAGTGGGATTGCAAAGAATTTCTGGGCTGAGGCAATCAACACAGCGTGCTACTTGGTGAACAGGTGCATGATCAGGTCCTTCCTGAACAAAACTCCTTATGAACTGCTCAATGGAAGAAAGCCCAAGGTAACTCATCTAAGGGCTTTCGGCTGCAAATGCTACGTGTTGAACAATGGGAAGGATCAACTGGGAAAATTTGATGCCAAGAGTGATGAAGGAATTTTTATGGGCTACTCCTCTCAAAGCAAAGCATACAAAGTGTTCAATAAAAGAACTCAATGTGTGGAAGAGAGTATTCATGTAATCTTCAATGAATCTCCATTCTCAACCAAGGATAACAATGGTGATGATCAAGACAATGAACCACTTTTGATTCCAGGAGAAATCTCTGATGTGTCAAATGGGAAGGCTGACATGCTGAGGAAAACAAAGGAGACATTGGAAGACAACTCAACACTATCCTCAGAAGGAACCTGGTACCCCTATCTCTCCCACAGAAGCTGAGGAAAGAGTTGAAGATGCAGTGGAAAACACTCCTCAAGCTGCAGAACAGGAATCACAGGGAAGCTTAACCAACATGCCAAGTACCTCTACCAATCAGATTCAGGTTCCAAATTGGAAACATAAAAGCTCTCACCCACTTGATAACATAATCACCCCTCTTGATTCTGGAATTCAAACCAGATCAAAAACCAGAAATTCCTTAGCCTTCTCAGCCTTTCTGTCCCAAATTGAACCTAAAAATATTAAGGAAGCTCTAAAGGACGCTGACTGGATTGTGGATATGCAAGAGGAGCTCCATCAGTTTGAGAGAAATAAGGTTTGGCACTTGGTACCTCGACCCTCAGGTAGAACCATCATAGGAATCAGGTGGGTGTTCAGGAACAAGCTGGATGAGAATGGGAAGACTACTAGAAACAAAGCAAGGCTGGTGGTTTAAGGCAACAATCGAGAAGAAGGGATTGATTATGATGAAACATTTGCTCCAGTTTCTCATATGGAAGCCATTCGAATTCTCATTGCCTTTGCATCCCATATGGAATTCACTTTGTTCCAAATGGATGTGAAGAGTGCATTCTTAAATGGTTATCTCAAGGAAGCAGTGTATGTCAAGCAACCCCCTGGGTTTGAAAGCCATGTTCATCCAGAACATGTGTTCAAGTTAGACAAATCCCTGTATGGATTGAAGCAAGACCCTAGAGCGTGGTATGAAAGGCTATCAAAGTTTCTACTCGACAATGGTTTTACTAGAGGGAAGATAGACAACACCTTGTTTCTAAAGAAACGAGGAAGGAACCTTCTCATTGTCCAGGTCTATGTGGAGGACATTATTTTTGGAGCTACAACAGACTCTCTGTGTAAAGAGTTTGCAACGCTTATCGGAAGTGAGTTCGAAATGAGCATGATGGGGGACCTGAACTTCTTCCTGGGTCTTCAAGTCAAACAGTCCATCAAGGGCACGTGCATCAGTCATCAGGAATACATCAAGGAACTACTCAAAAGGTTTGATATGGAGGCTTCCAAGGTTATTGACACACCCATTGCAGTGGCCACCAAACTTGACATGGATGATGCTGGCACCCTTGTAAATCAAACCATGTATAGAGGGATCATTGGATCACTTCTCTATCTTACAACTAGCAGACCATGCATAGTCTTCAGTGTGGGACTGTGTGCAAGATTTCAATCTAATCCCAAGGAGTCACATCTGAAAACAGCTAAGAGGATCCTGCATTACCTCAAAGGCACACATGACCTGGTCCTTTACTATCCTTCAGGTGACAATTTTAATCTTATTGGTTATGCTGACGCTAACTATGCAGGTTATCTTGTAGATAGGAAAAGCACTTCAGGGATGGCTCATTTTCTTGGATCTTGATTAATCTCATGGGGCACAAGAAAGCAGAACTCAGTAGCACTATCCACAGCTGAAGCAGAATATGTTGCAGCCGCCTCCTGCTGTGCTCAACTGCTGTGGATCAAACAACAATTGGAGGATTTTGGAGTTTTCATCGACATCATTCCACTCCTATGTGACAACACAAGTGTACTCAATATGGCAAAAAACCCTGTTCAACACAAAAGAACCAAGCACATTGATGTGAGACATCACTTCCTCAAAGACAATGTTGAAAAGGGACACATCTGCATGAGATTCTGCTGCACTGAAGATCAAGTTGCAAACATTTTCACTAAAGCTCTTGGAAGAGAACACTTTGAGAAGAACAGACTGGCTCTGGGCATGCTGAGACCCAATTAGGAACCTGGTTCTCCTATGGCTTACATGTCTTACTCAGGATAAGATGCTAAGGTGTTTTCCTAATAAAGTCTAACTCACTTCTATACCGTTGCAGGTTGACACGCATGGTGATTACATAATTTAATGACGTGGCACTATAGACCATGAAAAGACTGTGCTCTATTTTCTCAAAATAAAACTAGTATGGGACCCGACTCCTGTACAACATGTTAGTAGTTACATGCGTTTCTCTTCCTCATTCTCAAAAAGGTAACTGTATTAATTACTGCTGCCACTATTCTCTTATTCTCTCTCTCCTCCTGTTCAGACAACACATCAATCAAGTCCGACCTTACACCTTTCAACTCCCCTACACATTCTCCCACTTTTCAAAAATCGTCACTTGGACAGGTTTCTCTTCCTCCTCCTTTCTACATAACTCCTCTTTTCTCACCACTCCCATCACTCTCACTTCTCTGAACCCAACAAGCTTCCTTCTCCTCTACTCCTCCTTTCTCTCTTACTCACTGTGATAAAAAATGGCATCTCAAGACGAAATCGTTTCCTCCTCCATGGCTACCGACCTTAATATCACCCCTGGTGAGGGACAAGTTTCCTCACCATCCAAGGAAACCCTATCTGCATCCAAGCCATCTTCATCTCCCCCAGTACCAGAATCATCCCAGGGAGCCTCAGTCCTTGAAGCTTCTCACCTCGACTCGGAACCATCTCCACTGTCACCAAAAACCCTAACCCCTTCAGTCACTGCTTCACCTCCATCTCCCTCTGCACCTCTATCTGCGCCACCTTCCTGGCACATCTCCCACTTCTGATTCCTCAGAGGGTGATCCAAACAAGTACATTAACTCTGCTTTTCTCACTGCTCAAACCCCCATGGAGTCCCCAAACAAAGAAGCCCCTGAAAATATCATTGCCTTCTTCAGAAAAACCCTCTGAAGGATCTTGTCCTCCTCCTGAGACTCTGGGAGCCTCATCATCTGCTCTTAAAGATGCTGGCACCATGGTTCCTTTTGAGTCTACTCAACATGAGACTCCAAAATCTGGTGAGGGACCTGGTACACTATCATCTCCAAGTGAGCCAATCTTCTATACTCCCCCTCTAGAATCTATTCCTCCCCTTCATCCTCCTGTGAGTATCGAGGATGAAGATGATATGGTGCTCAGTGCACATTTCAAGGTTCGTCATGGAGTCAGTCTTCCCACTCCCTCTGTGAAGCGTCCCTCGACTAGACTCCAAAAGAAGGAGGCTGTGGATCAGGCTCCAGAGAAAAGCAAGAAATGTAACAAGCCTAAGGGGGGGCGTCTGGTGAAGGAAGGTCAAATTACAGTGGACAAAAACATTCCAGTTGTTGAGGTTGAAGAAGAAACCACTGAGGAACCTAGTTCCTTAGTAACAAGAAAGAAAGCAGTGTCGAGGAAGAGTGTGAAACCCACAGTCTTAAAATTGGATGAGGAAGTGACAAAGAAGGACAATGTAGGAAAAGCTAGTGAGCAGAAGTCTGCCAGTTCTACGGGACCATCCGTTAAAGTATCTGGAAAGCGAAAGAGAGAAGAAAAGGCTGTAGAACCAGCAAGGGAACCTGGTTCAGCTCAAGCTGCCATATGGAAGGAGAATGTTCAGCGGCAAAAGGTACTGCTAGGGCGTACAATCGACCCTGAGACTTTGGAGATGCCTGGAATGAGCCAACTCATGGCTATTATTGAATTTCAAAAATAGGAGGGTCTTCTGAATGGGGGTGCGCCCAAAGCATATGAGGAAGCTGTTCGAGAGTTCTACACTATATTTCTCCTGCCGGTTGATCGCCATGCTTGTGTGGTTGTAGGGAATGTGGACATCTAGTTCGACGATGCTCTCTTGGGAGAGATACTTGATATCCCGTCAAAAGGAATATCTTCTATAGTTCCAACTCAGGATGCCTGCAGTCATAGTTTTCGGAAAGCCATTATGAAGCCTGGTTCTGTTCAACAGGGGGACCGGGTTCATAAGAAGTCTATGTTGCCAGTATACCAGCTGCTATTTGAATTGGTCAACAAAATCCTCCTCCCCAGGGCTGAACGACGATCTGTGGCATCCCTGTTTGATCTGATCCTTATGGAGGCCCTAGGCAACTACACTCCAATTAACCTGCCTGCTCTGATCATCAATCATATGAACAAGGTTGTGTCTCTCAAGGATGGAAATAACAGTCTCCCTTATGGCTTCCTACTGACCCGGGTCTTCAAGTACTTCAAGGTGCCTCTCAGCAATCCCCGTGTTTGAACTCGCAAGTAGAGCTTCACCAAGCTTACTCTGGAAGAATATGAATGCATAGAGAAGGCTGGGGGCAGCAATTCCACAATTTCTCAATTGATAAATGCTCTGAATGCTTCCAGGACACCATCAAGAGGCTGAAAGCTCAAATAGCTCTTATGGAGGCGTCAGGCCTGTCTGATAAGGGACATGGTTCTTCAACTTCCACTGATGAAGAAGTGTCCCGCCTGACAAAGGAGAATGCAGAATTGAAACTTCAAGTCGAAAATCTGAAGGAAAGGCTTCTTCAGGAACAGTCCTCTGCGAATGCTCGCATGGACCTGGTCCTTCGCTCTCTCACTGCTTCGATATCTAAGCCCTCCTCCTCTAGTGCCTCCTAGGATTCCTCTCTCATCTGTTATCCTTATGCTGTGGCTGGTTGTTCTTAATGTTATCTCTTTTTGTTTTTGTTGGATTGGAAACCATGTGGCTACTCCCATCTTGAACATCCAAAGTAAAGTCTTCTGGCCTTGGGAAAATACTTCTACAATGTTTAATATTTTTGCTATTAAATGAAATCAGTCCTTTTGTGCTCTAATTGATGCTTTTTCTGAATTTTATTCTGTCTTCTACCATGCATGTGTGCACACAAGGGGCATGAGTTAACTTTTGTGGAGTCCTGCGTATTCGTTTTACTTGCGTTTGGCTTTTTGTGATGTCAAAAGGGGGAAGTAATTGGGGATAATTGGGAATTTTTCCAGTTTAAAAGGAAAGGCACAGTTTAAGGGGGAAGCAAATCGAAAGGGGGAACCCGTTAAGAACCTGGTTGGTGATGTGTTGCAATACTAGTTCACTTCCCAATTATAAAAGTTTGTCATCATCAAAAAGGGGGAAATTGATGAGTTGTGTTTTGTTTTGATGACCTAACAAAATTTTATGTGAAGAACCAGGTCGAGTTCCGGATCATACATTGCTGAATAAGGACGGACCAGCTGAGGGACCTGCTCCCTCATCGGACTCACAGATTCAAGAACAAGTCAACTTGACAACTGTAAAAAGCTGTGACAGAAAAGTGACTGGCTGTCACTGCTCACGCTACAGTGTAGCAACAATGCAGTAGTCACTTCCTTGTGGTTGAGCCTTGGACCCTCAAGACATTGGGCATCCTTCTTGGGATGTGCAATGTATGAGAATATCTTGAAGCAAAAAGAACAATACTTACCAACTTGAGCATTTTACAAAAGAATATTCAAGCATTAAGTGCTCTCAAGCATTAAAGACTCAAGAGCTTCAAGAGCAAGAAGACAACTCCACTAAGGCCTACACAACGTGTTCATCAAGTATTGATATTGTCCTTAGTTGAGTTGTAATCTTGTATTCTGTTTTCATTGTATCCTACTAGCTTTTGTAGAAGCAACTAGTTAGGAACCTTTAATCTCTCATTGTCTAAACTGTTGTGTGGCTAAGGTTAGTCATGTGTCAAAGTCTTTGTAACTAGATAGTTTCAAAGTGGCTTAGAAGTCTTTGTAAGGTTGCCTTTCAAAGTGACTTGTAATAGTTTAGATTACAAGTTAGTGAAGTTGAAATCCTACAAGTGTAGGTCGTGGTTTTTGTCCCCTTGAGTGAAATTTTTCCACGTAAAAATCCCTTGTCTCTTTACTTGCCTTTCTAACTCTTAACTCTCTGGTATCTCTACTGTTTGGTGGACTCTTAAGAACTATCACTTGTGCAACAAAATTAACTTATTTTATTTAAAGCTTTTTCTCATAGCTAGTACAAGTTAAAATACTTTTTTGTGGCGGATCTATAGCTAAAATGTTATGAGTTCTGAGTTGAGAAAGGGGAATTTAAAAGTATATCTCTGCGTCTGGGCTACTATTGCACTCCTGGATTAAAGTTAAATTACATTAAGTAATGTCAGTCTATGTAATGTTAGGATACAAACTCTGAGATATGATTACAGCCTCTTAAAATAAGTCTTTAGTTAACCACCCAATAATTTCTCAAATGTCAAATTTATGGAAGACTGCACTAAGTCTGCAATTTGATAAGTGGATCACAAACTAGTCCGTTCCAATTTGAGACAATAAAAGGTAAATTCCAGTGCAGGATCTCCATCTTCAGGGAACTGTAAAAAGAGGAAAATCGCATAAGTAAATTTATTAGAAAGCGACTTAACTGGAGTCAAAATTATTAAAGGAAGAAACAGAAGCTTTGCTGGTCTGGTCTGGTCTGGTCTGGTCTGTTGTACTTTTGTACATATTTAATCTAGGAAAAAGATGTTTCGTGATAAATAACTACGTCCTTTAATCTTATGTAAGCAGCATTTAAGAGTTTGCTTGCTTTCCCTTATTTTCTGAATTCTTCTACATATCATTGCTCGATGACTTGCCAACTTGGTTTTCCGTACTCATGTCTTAATTATGAATTTAGATATGTATGAAAATAATTTAAAATATATGCTATATATGATAAGATAAAATACATTTTGCATTCACCTCTATCTCAAATTAAGTATTTTTTTCATTTCTTAGTCCACAATTTCTAGGTCTAGCTCCAGTTTAAGTATTTTTTAGTATTATAAAAAAATTAAACCTCCCCTTCCGCCAAGCCTCAAGGAAAAAAAGCTCAAATTTTCGATTTTTTTTTTAATCTTGCAGTCAGTTTTTCTTTAACAAATTTTAAAATCACCATAGACAGTGGCGAAGCCACATAGAGTTAAGGGTGGTCAAGACCATCCTTCGTCGAAAAATTGTACTATGTAAGTAGATAAAATATTACATTTTAGAGGTATATAACACATATTGAACACCCTTTGTCAGAAAATTTGTTCACTTCTTCTAATTTAAACACCCTTAAAAAAATTTCTAGCTTCGCCACTGACCATAGATTCATATAGACTATAGTGACATAGTTATGAGGCCTTATGAAAGTGGTACGGAATGATTAATTAACTGAAATATTGTTTAGATATCTAAGGAGACAAAGTGTGTGTATCTCACCCCATGAACTTTGATATCAAATTTAATAAAAAACCAGTTAAATGTCGATTGAAAATACAAGTGTAGAAGAACTAATTAAGCCGAGTCCGAAACACGTCCTTCCTATGTTTACTTTAAAGATCAAGGTCACGACTCACGATGTTAAAAAAAAAAGTGTTAGTATCAAATTAAAAATTCTTTTCAAATACTTCTCTCCAGGCTAATATATATTTTCTTGAGCTCAGAAAATACCATTATCATTACCTTTCTATTATGAATAACATTAGTACTGTCACTCACTCGAAGGAGAAAGAAAGTATAACATTCTTAATTATAAGAGAACTACTACATTTAAGATGTCGTTTCGAATGTTGACAAAATAACAGGGTAGTAAATTGCAATCCAGAAACCAAATAATTAATAAATGGACGTGGCTTTGAAATGGGATTAGTAGGTAGAATAATAGTTTGGTTCACCGTATTTTTAAAATATGTCATATGTGGAACTTTACTACAATAATACTGAAGGGAATTGGTCTGCAATTGTATTAGCTCTTTCTAGTCCAACTTTAGTTTCGAAGTTATTAGTTTTTATTTTTATTTTTTATTACAAAGCTTTATACAGTGCATTTAACAATATCTTTTTCGTCTTCTTCTTCTTGGTATTGGACATGCTGGAGCTATGATGTATTTGATAGGCTATATGCACTTTGTTCATGTTTTGATGATCTAACAAACTTAATTAATGTCAAGAACCAGATAAAAAACCTGATACATATTCTTAAACATGTGGAAATAACCAGACTTAAGCTGGAGTTGTACATAAGTCCTTCAGTAGTTAAAGAATCAACAAGGGGATTAGATGGACATCAGTTCCCCTGGTGATCGTACCAGTCAACTCCCCAACAACTGTAAAGTCACTGCCTGCACACACAACAGTACAAGCACAGTGCAGCAGTCAACTTCATTGGGAATGATCTTGTACCCAAGATGCTTACATCATTTAAGTGATGTCATCAATGTTATATTAATATTAAATAAAAGACAAAACTTCACTTGAACACTTAGAGAATTTATTCAAGCACTCTTCACAGTGATTGATCATCTGGCTAACAATTCTCAAGTGCAACAAGAACAAAGAACAACACTGCAACGGACCAGTTCCATGTATTGAGTTATTACATGTCCTTAATTGTGTTGTACCTTTGTCAAAGTTCTCTACTGGTAATTCCTACTTAGCTTAGTTAGAAGCATTGTGTAGGAAACCCTTCGTAAATCATAAACCCTTGTGTTTGTGTCTTGGCTAGAGTTAGACGAGTTGTAAAGTCTTTGTAATAGATTTATTACAAAGTGGCTTGTAATAAAGTTGTTACAAGTTAGCGAGAGATTAAGAGGTTAATTTTTAGGTTACAATATGTTGTAATCTAAAATTTGCTCAGTAGTGAAGTTGAAATCCTACAAAGGTAGGTCGTGGTTTTTAATCCTGTGAGGTGGAAAATTTCCACGTAAAAATTCTCAGTGTCATTTACTTACTGTAGTGTGCGTGTGGATACTAATAGAGAACCAGGTTCTCTATATAGTTTGGTGGACCCTCGAATTCTATTAGTTGGTATCAGAGCAGGTCCTTTCTATCAGGCTAACACCTAGAAAGGATTCTTATGGCCGTTCCACCAAACTTTGAAGAAGGTCAATCTACCTACAGGCTACCAAGGTTCAATGCCAATACTATAGATGGTGGAAGACTAGGATGCACGACTTTGTCTGTGATGGACCCTTCATCCCCACAAAAACCAGTGGCGACCCAGCTGTAATTGTCCCCAAAACAAGAAAGGAATTCAATGACGTTGACCGAAAAGCCATAGAAATTTTTTTTCGTGCAAAGAAATTTTTTGTTTGTGGCATTGGTCCTGATGAATATAACAGGATATCGGCATTTCAGTCAGCTAAAAAAATCTGGGAAGTCCTCCAAACAGTTCATGAAGGAACAACACATGCCAACCAATTAAAGATGGACATGCTTACAACTGAATATGAGCTCTTCAGGATGAAAGACGATGAATCCATCCAAGATATGCATACTCGTTTCACCTCTATCATCAATGAGATTCACTCTCTTGGAGAAATTATTCCAAGAAACAAACTTGTCAGAAAAATACTCAGTGTCCTGCCCAGCTCCTGGGAAAGCAAAGTGAATGCTATCACAGAAGCCAAAGACTTGTAGAAGCTAACCATAGATGAACTTGTTGGCAATCTAAAAACATATGAAATGACGAAAAAGAAGGACAATAAAAGAAGAGAGCCCAAAAGAGAGAAGAACCTGGTCCCCAAGACATACATCAATGATTCAAGTGGTGAGGATGCTGATATGACTTACTTGTCAAACGGGTTCCAGAAAATGGTTCGCAGAAATGGAGGCATTCCAAAAAGGGGTAGTTCTAGCAAGCCAAAATACCATGACCTATGTCATAAATGTGGCAAGCCAGGACACTTCATCAAGGACTGTCCCCTCCTAAAGGAAGATCAATTCAAGCACAATACAGAAAAAGTATCCAAGAGGAACCTGGTTCTTGATAAACTCTTCAAGAGGAAGAATGCCGCAGACAATGTTATGAAGCAAGCTCTTGCTGCATGGGGAGACCCCTCTAGCGAATCTGAAGAAGAAAATGATCAGGATGACAACTTCATGATGTTAGTATAAAGTGAAGCAACTGATTATGATTCTATTTTTTCCTTGATGGCTTAGCCTGATGATGATAATGAGGTAAAATTTCTGGATGTTCAAAGAAATATGAAGTATTATTCTCCTACAAAACTCATATCTTTGGAAAATGTTTTAATAGATGCATACCACAGTCTTATAAATGATAAAAATGCTTTAACTATGCAATTAGGAGAAGCAGAACAATCAAGAGATGACCTAGTAATCGTTGCGGTAGATTTAAAACAAACCATTTAAAGTCTGAAGAAAGAAAAAGATGTCCTAACTGAAAAAATTACAAACGTAGAACATGAAAGAGATGATCTAGTGGTTGTTGTGGTCGATTTAAAAGAGACTATTGAATGTGCTAAGAAAGAGAAATAATTTTTAACTAAAAAGGTTGTTAGCTTATAACTTGAGAGAGATGATCTAGTGGGAGTGGTGGTCGATTTAAAGGAAACCATTGAAAGTGTTGAAAAAGAAAAAGATGTCTTGACCAAAAGGGTTGATAACACAGAGCTTGAGAGAGATGGCCTACTAGCAGTAGTAGTAGATATGAATGATACAATTAAGGAACTGAAAGGAGAAGGTAGGCATGAGATTCTTCACAAAGGAAAGGAAGTTGCTGATGAAACACATCTTAGGCTTGCAGATGAGATGAAGAGAGTGAAGTCTAGTCTGTGTATTGAACTTGAAAAGAACAAACAACTTTAGGAAGATCTAGGAAGAGTCAAGAGTGATCATGAAAAATCACTCAAGTGGACCTGGTCCTCTGATGCTATCACTTCCATGTACATAAACAATGCGGGAAACATGCAGGGAATTGGGTTTCAAAGGGAAAAAACTCCTTACAACCCTCATAGCAAGTATGTTACTGTACCTGACAATTGACTTTGTACTCATTGTGGTAATAATGAGCTCTTTAAGGAAAACTATAAGGCTAGGTTTCAGTCTCAACAGAAAAACGAAGTTTTTGCCAAGAGAGTAACTACTACTAGAGAACCTGGTCCCTCATATAAAAACGCAAGATGCCTGTTTCGACCAAAAGAACTCTCAACCACCCATTTCCTCACTATAAGGGACCCAAACTTGTTTGGGTTCCTAATTCTAACCCTTAATTTCCTTGTGCAGGGAGCAGTGAAGGGGAGCAACCAACAATGGTACATGGATAGTGGTTGCTCAAAGCACATGACTGGAAACACAATCGATTTCCTTTCACTGAAGGCCCTACAAGGAGGGAGTGTATCCTTTGGAAATGGCAAAAAGGGATACATTCTGGGAGTTGGAAGGATTGGGAAGTCACTCTCTCACTTTATTGAAAATGTTTATTATGTCAATGGATTGAAGTACAACCTGCTGAGTGTCATAAAATCTGTGAAAAGGGAAACAATGTGGAATTTGTATCAAAGATATGCACAGTCACAAATCTTGTGACTGGTGAAGTGGTGTTAGTGGCCAAGAGATATAAAAACATCTATGTCGCTGATTTTGAGTCCCTACAGAGTGGTGATCTCAGCAGTCTGAGTGATGTTGATGATGATGCTGAATTATGGCACAAAAGGCTAGGGCATGCAAGCTTTTCACTACTGAACAAACTTGTCTAGAAGGACTTGGTTCGTGGTCTGCCCAAGTCAAGATTCAAGGACCACAAGGTGTGTGATGCGTGTGCAAAAGGAAAGCATGGTAGATCCTCATTCAAGCCCAAAAAGGAAGTTAGTACCTTAAGGCCACTTGATCTTCTTCATATGGATCTATGTGGACCTATGAGGGTGCCAAGCAGATGAGGAGAACGATATATCTTTGTTATAGTGGACGACTACTCCAGATTCACCCGGACTCTGGTTCTCAGAACCAAGGATGAAACCTTCCAAGTATTTGTTGCATTTGTCAAGAATATCCAGGTGAAGATAGGAAGTAAAGTAGCTTGCATCAGATCTGACCATGGGACATAATTTTATAATGCCGAATTCGATGAATTCTCTGTTGAAAATGACATGAATCATAACTTCCCAACTCCAAGAACACCACAACAAAATGGTGTTGTAGAAAGAAAGAACATGACTCTTGAAGACATGTCAAGAAAAATGCTAATTGATAGCGGCATTGCAAAAAATTTCTGGACAGAAGCAGTCAACACTGCATGCTACTTGATAAACAGGTGTATGATCAGGTCCCTTCTAAACAAAACACCATATGAGCTGCTGAACGGAAGAAAGACCAAGCTGATCCATTTGAGGACCTTTGGCTGTAAATGTTTTGTTCTCAACAATGGCAAGGAAACACTTGGAAAATTTGATACCAAAAGTGATGAAGGATTATTTCTGGGATATTCGTCCCAAAGCAAATCTTACAAAGTATACAATAAAAGAACTCAATGTATTGAAGAAAGTATACATGTGATCTTTGACGAATCTCACCTCTCCTATGAGAAAGACAGACATGATGATCAAGATGGAGAACCTCTATATGTTCAAGGTAAAGTCATTGACATGGCAAATGGAAATGAAAATATGATGAGTCATGTCAAGGAATCTAGTGAAGATGATACAACTATATCTCCAACTATTGGAGAGGAACCTGGTCCTACAATCACAATAACTGAAGCTAAGAACAGAGTTGTCGATCCAGTCCAAGGTACTCCATATGCTGAAATGAGAAGCGGCCAAGAACCATAGTCAGACATTTCTATCAATGAGATTCAGGTAACAAATTGGAAGCACAAAAGTTCACACCCTCTTGACAACATAATCACTCCTCTCGACTCAGAAATTCAAACCAGAGCAAAGGCTAGAAACTCACTTGCCTTCTCAGCCTTTCTTTCTCAAATAAAGCCTAAAAATATCAAAGAAGCATTGAAAGATGTAGACTGGATTACAACCGTGTAAGAGGAGCTCCATCAATTTTAGAGAAGTAATGTATGGCACCTAGCTCCTCGACCTGCATATCGAACTGTTATAGGAACCGGGTGGGTATTCAGGAACAAACTTGATGAGTTTGGAAACACAACAAGAAAAAAACGCAAGGCTTGTAGTTCAAGGCTACAATCAAGAAGAAGGGATTGACTATGATGAAATTTTTGCTCCAGTCGCTCGAATGGAGGATATCAGAATTCTTATTGCCTTTACATCAAATATGGAGTTCACATTGTTCTAAATGGATGCCGAAAGTGCATTTCTGAATGGCTTTCCAAAAGATGAAGTTTTCGTCAAGAAGCCTCCTGGATTTGAGAATCATGAGCATCCTGAGCACGTTTTCAAACCCGAAAAGGCTTTGTATAGGCTAAAGCAGGATCCCCGCGCTTGGTATGAAAGGTTGTCAAAATTCCTTCTAGAAAATGGCTTACAAGAGGGAAAATCGACAACTCTTTTTCTGAAGAAACGAGGGAGGAACCTGCTCATTTTGCAAGTATATGTTGATGATATCATCTTTGGAGCAACAATCGACTCTCTATGTGAAGAATTTGCAAAACTCATGGGAGTGAGTTTGAGATGAGCATGATAGGAGAATTCTTTCTGGGCTTACAAGTGAAGCAATCTCAAAAGGGAACTTTGATAAGTCAGTAGAAGTACATCAAAGATCTGGTGACGAGATTCGACATGGAAGCATCAAAAGTCATTAACACTCCTATTGCCACAACTACTCGTCTAAACATGGATGAACCTGGTTCCTCGGTGAATCAGACCATGTATATAGGCATCATAGGGTTACTCCTGTATCTCATTGCAAGTAAACCAGGCATTGTTTTCAATGTGGGTCTTTGTGCTAGGTTTCAATCTAATCCAAAGAAATATCATCTAAAGGATGCCAAGAGAATACTGAGATATCTCAGAGGAACACATGACCTGGTTCTCTACTACCCCTCCGGAGACAACTTTGACCTTGTTGGGTATGTTGATGCTAATTATGCAGGATATCTGGAGGATATCTGGTGGACATGAAAAACACTTCTAGAATGGTACATTTCTAGGTTCCTGGATAATTTCATGGGGTACCAGGAAATAAAAATCAGTGGCACTCTCAACTTCAGAAGCGGAATATGTGGCAGCTGCCTCTTGCTGTGCTCAACTACTTTGGATCAAACAACAGTTGGAAGACTTTGGAGTGTTCTCTAACTGTGAGCCCCTACTGTGTGACAATACCAGTGCACTCAACATGGCCAAGAATCTAGTCCAACATAAGAGAATCAAGTACATTGATGTGTGTCACCACTTCCTCGAAGACAATGTTGAAAAAGGACTCACCTCTATGAAATTATGCAGCACAGAAGATCAGATTGCAGACATATTCACCAAAGCCTTGAGCAGAGAGCATTTTGAAAGAATTCGCGTGGCACATGGATTGATAAAACTAAACTAAGAACCTGGACCCTTGATGATTGGCTATGAAAGAAATGTACATGTAAAATTAGCTAAAACGTGTTTTCTGGCAGAGTCTACTCATCTCTATACCGTTACAGGTAGACACGCACGATGATTACAGAGCAAATAAGCAGTTAGTGCATTGCATGTTGGTCAAAAGGGTGAAGCTTACAGTTGTAAAATTCGCCAGGGAACCTGGTTCTCCTGACACAAGTTAGTAGTTTCTCTGTTCTCTCATGCACAATTTTGAACGATTAAAACAATGCCACATCATCATAGTGTCAGTTTCTTTTCTTTTCGTCCTTTGAACCCAAGAGTCTCACCTGTTAGGAAGCGACCCAACTCCCAAAACTGCCGCCTTTTCTTAACCGGTCCCTCATCCATCTTAAATACACCCCTTCACCATCACTTTCACTACTATTCACATCAAAACTTCAAAATTTCCCTTTTTCTCTCTTCAAACCAATAATCTCTCCTCTTCAACTCATCGCTTCCCACCAGGAAACCCCAAATGTTCTAAGTATCACCCCCACTGAATCTTCGCCTATTAAAATGTCGATCATAGAATCCTCACTCACCATCACAACCATCCCAAACCCTAAGGCAGAGTCCCCATCACACTCTGTCTCCTCTTCTACCCAATCGAGTACTGGTTCTCATCGGAGTCGCAAAACTTTGACTCATAAGAAGTTTGTGGCTACGAACTCACCTCCTGCTTCGGCGAAAAAAATGGGTGAAAAGGATATAGTTGACGAATAGGAAAATCAAGATATCTCCAGTCTTCCTAGGGAAGAAGGCTCTAATGCAGACCAAGCTGCTGGTCCTGCAAATGCTGAATCAACAATGTCAGTCCTAGTCTTGAGTCCACAGGTAATACTCGTCCTTCTCTTGCGTTTTCCATGGAGTTACAAGAAAAAGAAGCAATATAAAACATGTTATCTATAGCTGCTGAAGGGGTTATTATCGAAGGAGGTGAGGATGTGTCTGAGCCTTAGGGGGAAGAAACTAGGACCTTGGTGGAGAATAGGGAGCTTGTGCCTGTGGAACCATCGACATCAGAGAGTTCTACTGGGGCACCTAATGAAGGACCTAATCCCTCCTCGGAGGATCTAACTCAGGGATCCTCTCAAGAACCCTGGGTCAGTACTGACCCAGCTCCCTCTCCTCATTTCTATAATGAGCCTCTTTCTGTGGTTGTGCCTGAGATGAGATCTGTATCTGGAGAAGAAAATGGGGATAGTGAAGATGATTGCGAAGATGTGGCGATTGCTATCTTTATCCGGGCTAGGCATAGACTAGTTATTACTCAAGAGCCAACTCTTAGGAGACCTACTACAAGGTTGCAAAAGAAGGAGGCTCTTGAGTCTGCTCGTAAGAAAAGCCAAGACAATCAAAGGAGGAGGAAATTGGTGAAAGATGGGAAGGTTGTGCATGAGAAGGTAGTGCCTATTGTCACTGTGGATGACGAAGTGGACAAGGAACCCGGTTCCTTAACTCGCACACTCTCACAGAAGCACACTCTCTCCAAGCCTAAAAAGGGATCTTCTGTGTGTGTTGAGAGTCTGAACAAGTTTGACGATGTTATCTCTAGTGAAAATTTAGTGGAAGAATCTGGTGACAAAATATTGGAAGAATTTGATGACAAGATGGTGGAAGACTTCGGGGAAAATGTGTCTGAGAAGACAGT
Organism: Nicotiana undulata; assembly: GCA_005239495.1. Lineage (NCBI taxonomy): Eukaryota > Viridiplantae > Streptophyta > Magnoliopsida > Solanales > Solanaceae > Nicotiana > Nicotiana undulata. The sequence continues at coordinate 50,950 of ML249489.1, read as the reverse complement.
GTATGTGAAGTCTATTGAGAAGGGAAAAACCACTCGCAAATCTGTAAAAAGGAAAGTTGATGCCGATGAGCAACTTGGTTCCTCCAAGAAGGCCAAAGTTGATGATCCCAAGAGTGTTGGGAAATAAAATTGAAACATCATAAGGTACTATGGGGCCATACATTTGCCCCTGACATTTTGGAGATGGCTGGAATGCGAAAATTGGTTGAAATTTGTGAATTTCAAAAGTGGACACACTTGTTCACATGTGATGCTCCCAAAGTGTATGAGGAGGAAGTACGCAACTTCTATGCCGACTTCTTCAAAGTTGAGGATGATTATATCTGCTTGATGGTGAATGGGGTCGACTTTGTGATGGACTCTGCTTTGCTGTGATCTATTCTAGGTGTGCCTGCTGAAGGATTGTCTTCAATTCAAGGTTCATGCTCTTAAAATTTTAGAAATGCTATCGTTAAGGATAAGGCAGTCCAGCAGGGGGGACGAGTACACATGAAGGCTCTTCTTCTAGTGTACCAATTGCTGTTTGAGATGGTGAATAAGGTTTTTCTCCCTTGTGCTGAGAGAAGGTCCATTACTTCTAGATCCGACCTGTTTCTCATGGAAGCGCTGGATGGCTACACCACCATCAACCTGCCTGGGATTATAATCAAACACATGCAGAAAGCGACATAGTGCAAAGATGGTAACCATGGGTTGCCTTATGAGTTCTTTCTCACCAAGGTGTTTGAGTTCTTCAAAGTCCCTCTAGGACAAGCTAAGGTGGGCACTCGTAATCAAACCTTCTCCAAGACCACTCTCGAAGAACGTGAGTGCATTGATAAGGGTGGAGGAGTTGTAAGCACTTCTACCATCTCTCAGGAAGTTAAAAGCAAGGAATGCTATTCTTGAGGGTCAGCTAAGTCAGCTTCAGGAGCCACCTGGTTCCAGTAGCTCTCAAAGCACAGAGGTTGCCCGTCTGACCAAGAAAAATGTTGAGCTCAAGACATAAGTTGAGGACTTAAAAGGGAAACTGCTCAATGAGCAAACATCGGTGAATTCTCGAATGGATTTAATCCTTAAAACCCTTGCCTCTTCCTCTAAGATCTCTCCTTTTAGTGCTACTCCCTAGAAAGTGTCCCCTCCAGTGTCAAGTTTTAAGTGTCCGTTTCTTATATTCGTTTCTGATGATGTTTGTTGTTGGTACTTATTTTTTTTCTTTTCTGTTTTGAATTGTGGATGGTTGTTGGCAACATTGAAACTGCTCCCTATCTTAAAATCCAAATTATTTAATGAAAGCTTTTCCCTTTTTGTCGTGTATACATTGCCCTTATGTTTCAGTCTTCTATTATGTTTGTGTCACACATGTGGCATGAGTTAACCAAGCTGAACTTCTGAACTTCTTTTTTGCTTCTTCCTTGTTTTGGCTCTTTTTACGATGCCAAAAAAGGGAAGAATAATTGACGAGAATTGAGGGGGGAACACAGATTCAAGGGGAATTCAGGATATGTGTAGTCATTTCTGGTTCTTAGAGGGAATTTCAATTATAAGTTTGTCATCAAAAAGGGAAAAAATGATAGGCTATATGCACCTTGTCATGTTTTGATGATCTAACAAAATTATGTCAAGAAATAGATAAGGAACCTGATATACATTCTCAAGCATGTGGAAATAACCAGACTTAAGCTGGAGTTGTACATCAGTCCTTCAGAAGTTAAAGAATCAATAAGGGGAACAGATGGAAATCAGTTCCCCTGGTGATAGTACCAGTCAACTCTCCAACAGCTGTAAAGTCGTTGCCTGCACACGCAACAGTACAAGCACAGTGCAACAGTCAACTTCATTGGGAATGATCTTGTACCCAAGATACTTACATTATTCAAGTGATGTCATCAATGTTATATTAACATTAAACCAAAGACAAAACATCACTTGATCACTTAGAGAATTTACTCAAGCACTCTTCACAGTGATTGATCATCTGGCTAACGATTTTCAAGTGCATCAAGAACAAAGAATAACACTGCAACGGACCAATTTCATGTATTGAGTTATTACATGTCCTTAGTTGTGTTGTACCTTTGTCAAAGTTCTCTACTTGTAATTCCTACTTAGCTTAGTTAGAAGCATCGTGTAGGAAACCATTTGTAAATCATAAACCCTTGTGTTTGTGTATTGGCTAGAGTTAGTCGAGTTGTAAAGTCTTTGTAATAGAGTTATTACAAAGTGTCTTGTAATAGAGTTGTTACAAATTAGTGAGAGATGAAGAGGTTAATTCTTAGGTTATAATAGGTTGTAATCTAAAGTTTGCTCAGTAGTGAAGTTGAAATCCTACAATGGTAGGTCGTGGTTTTTAATCCCGTGAGCTGGAAATTTTCCACGTAAAAATTCTCAGTGTCATTTACTTACTGTAGTGTGCATGCGTTCCGTGAAAACTAATAGAGAACCTGATTCTCTATATAGTTTGGTAGACCCTCGAATTCTATCGGTATTGTTAGTTAATAATGAGGACTCTTATTAATGAAATAACTTTTTAATGGTTTCTATTACAACATCTAATTATCCAAAAACTGATTTGTTGTTGTTTTCTTTTCCTCCGTTTTTACTGATTTATTATTCTTTAACGTGAGACAGAAGTATTCACCATCACTCAAGATTTAACGTGGGAACAGAAAAGACACAAATTACCCCTCACAATCCAAGGGGGAAAAGTGCTTTTGAGTTTTTGGAGGTGGTCTACTGGAAGAAGCAAAACCTTTCCTTTGCTAAAGATAGAGAATCATATCTACCTTGGGATTCACTAAGGCAAAAAATACTACAGTTTGCTAGTATTAACATCATGTTCACAAGTCCTTCCACCATACACCTACCCTACCAAATTAAAGTAAAACAGAATGATTTAACTTTATTTTTTATTATTTATCATTGGTGTTCGATATTTTTATCGGATCTTGATTTAGTTCGGATTCAGCTCAGAGAGTCTCACGTTGAAAGATAAAATATTTCTTAACAAAGATGACTTCTTACCTAAAACTCGAATCCGATATTCCTAATTTAGGATACAAAAGCACTTACCATTTCATATAATCCTTATTGTGAGAATGAATTAAATATATACTCAATAGAAAGTGTAAGAATCTTTTACACTATCCGTATACTTATAATTTTGTTATAGTGGTTAATTATCAATTTTACAAGGTTATAAGTTAGTAATTATGATAAAAACTTATTTTTAATTATCTTATAAATGACTTAAGTTATACATATATTTTATACACTACCAATATTAGGACTTAAAACTCCGAAATTGGTTCGCCATTTTGTTCTTGTACTCAAAGCTATGAAAGGACATAAGCGATTTACAAGAAACACGTCACAAGCTACTTACGGAACTCCTAGTCCTGCAAGAAGTTAAACAGTTTACACTGTGTTAGAACAAATTGTTCCGATTGTCTCCTTACGCTTTGTTTGATTTGATTAGGTTTTAAATAAAAAGAAAAATTGGTGCACCATTTAATTCTTGTACTCTAAACCAGGGACGTATTCGGAATGAAATTCTCTTTCGTCGAAAAATTACACTGTATTTATAAGGCAAAATTTATTTTTTATTTTTATATATTAAGTTTTCCCTTGACACATTCCAAAAGTATAGCTTAGTGGTTAAGGAGTTTAAAATTTGTGTAAGGTCATAAGTTTAATTCCCAATTGCTATATTATTTTTAACTTTTTTCTTTTTGAATCCATTTCGCAGAGATTCGCTTCTGCCACTGCTCTAAACTATGAAAGTACATCAACAATTTGCCGGGTCAAATGGTTATGTAGCCCATTACAAACTTAATTTTAGTTTTATGGCTTCATCTCATTTTTTACATACGAGAAATTTTCTTTTAAACATAAGAGATTTATTTTTTACACATAAGAGATCGGAAAAATACATTTTTTTATTATTCAACATTGTAAAAAGTCAGGCAAAATATTTGCTTCAATACAAAGCAAAAAAGAAATTAGTGATGTTGTTTAATACTATGTGGTTTGATTCGATCTAAAAATTAATCAATTAATATAGTTGGTTTTCATCATTTTAACGTAACAATAAGTCTAACCTAACCATTAATTTAACAACCCAAACTAATTATAAAAAGCTTTGCTTGAGAGTCCCACTGGACCGTTGTTAGGGCTTAGGTTCCACATTTAATAATATTGATGAAGAACTCGCGCAGAACACGCAACCCCACTACGTGCGTTTTCTTACACTGCTCAGGTAAGACTTGATTCTTCTATCTCCCCTTCTTTTCCATCTGTCCACTCAGTATTTTACCCTTTTTTTTGTTTCACTCTGACTATCGATATTCGTATTAAATTTATACCTAAAATGTTTACATTAAAGGTAAGGTTTCTAATAAAAACTAGTCTTAATCCGAAATTTTTGATTTAGGATTAATGAATTCTTACACCCCATCACATAACTCCAGTTGGTTGAGTTGGAAATCAAAATAATACAAAAATAAACATAAATAGCGAAAATAAGTGGAAAAAAAAGGGTTACATATCTATGTATAGCGCCCTGTACTTGGGCGTTATACATAAAGCTGTACATGTCAGGGTATAGCGCCCTTATACGCGGCGCTATACAACCTCCAATAATTCAACACTGTATAGCGCTGCGTATATGGGCGTTATACATATAAAAAAAAAAATTGCGGGCAATCCATTTTCTATATAAAGAGGTCACAATTTCAGTATATTTCATTCAAAAAAATTTTAAACTCTTAAGCAGTGTTAATTTCAGTGTTAAATTCTCCAGCATTTTTTCATTATGTCTGAAGAGCGTAGAATGAGAGTTTCATTATATTGGGGGGGTGATGTTGTGATGGAGAATAACTCTATGAGCTACAGTTTACCTGCTCAATGTCATGTTAAATTGCCACTTACAATGGAGTACGATAAATTAATATCGTTGTTATGCAAAAAAATGAGTGTGAGGAAACGTTCAGTGATACTTAAAGTAACCGGAAGATATCCGTATTCCGTCACTCCGCAAGGGGTTGCTTTTTACTCGGAGTTTAACATCGACGATGATGAAACTTTGAGTGATTTTTTGAGGACTCCGGATGAATGCCGGGAATTTCTTATAATCACAATGTTGGAGATGTACGTGAAGGTCGAAGACGCTCCAAAAAACGAGGTTGTGCGTAGTAGAGATACCCCCCAGTCATCGGGTGGTTATTCTGGGGCAGTTTTGGCCGGACAGGTTCCGGATGGAAGACTTTTCTTTGATTTAAACATATCACCGCCGGCCAATGAGCAGGGAGAAAATAATTTATATCCTGCTTTCCAACATTCACAAGACGAGTGGTAAACTTCAATTTTAATTTGTGTTAATTATGTATATTTTTGGTGTAATGAATTTGTATTAACCCTCATATATTTAATAGGGGGTACCGGCCGGATATGAATTTTACAAGTGGCCCATCCGGTAGTCATCACCTAAGCGCCGCGTATAAGGGCGCTATACCCTGACATGTACAACTTTATGTATAACGCCCAAGTACATGGCGCGCCCTGTACTTGTGCGTTATACATAGTTATGTAATTTTTTTTCCCACTTATTTTCGTTGTTTATGTTTATTTTTGTATTAATTTGGTTTCCAAGGCCATTTTCTTTTCTTTTGCTTTCTTTCTCCTATCCAAAAAAAAAACTTGTTAAGTTTTTCCCGTTTCTTGCCAAAATCAAGAACCCTCTCTGTTTTTTTTCTCTCTCTGATCTCATCACCATCTAATCTAGTGTTCTCATTGCTGGAGTGCTGCAGCCTGCCATCATCATTCATCATATTTCCTTTCCTTTCGTCAAAATATAATTAGACGTCATAAATATTTAATTTGTTTGGCAGAGTGCAGGCTTAACTGCAGCAGGAACATTCAGGCTTTTAGTCTTCAATATCCGTTGCTTATAATGTTGCCCCCTCTTATTTCTTTTGAATATCGATGGTACCGTGTGTGTTTGCTATTTTTAGTACTGTTTGGTTCCAACATCCTACGCAAATATCAATTTGAACCATTGGGGATTACTAATTCATTTTGCTTAAATAATTAAGCAGTGCGTTATGTGTATGAGAATGAGAAACGTTCGTAACTTAACACTTGATGCTACTCGTAGAATAACCAATTTCGGTTGGAATACTATGTAAAATTGTTTTAAAAGATTTTATTTTTTAAAAAGAGTACACTAAAGTAACAAAATAAGAAAGAAAGAAAAAATGGAACCATTCTTGAAAAGTTGGCAGTTTTAAGTTCAGAACACATAACATTGGCTGAGATTCATTTATCTTGCAGTGGCAAAGTTTAGATTCTTTATAAATGATATGTAGTAACCACGGCATTTGTTTTTATGCTAGGACCGACCTTAGTTGGTCTCAAATAGGAAATTCATACCTTTTAGATCATGACTAAAACGCCTACCTATGTTGGAGAGCCAAATTAATAAGTAGTCAGGTTATGCACGGAGATAATCTCATATTCAATTTTGTGTTGAGGAAAGAGGAAATTTGAATGTAGAGTAATCACAATTGATGTATTCACGTGTATTCGTGCTACTGTATTCATAAATACAACAATAAAAGACGCCTAAAATCAAGGCAGTCCAGCTGTAGACACATGTATTCGCGGTGTTGTATTCATGAATACAACAATAAAAAGCGCCTAAAATTAGGACATTCCAACTGTATGCGCATGTATTCACATGTATTCGCGTCATGTATCACCTTAAAAATATGTATGTCCAGTTGTCTAAGAGAGAGGAAAAACATAAATAACGTATTTCATGCCTCAATGATAGTATATACCATAAATACTATTTTGTTATAAAATATAAAAAGTAATTATAAAAAATAATTTTTTAAAATGAATTTAATTTATAATAAATAGGGTGCATACCTTTGCAATAGGAGGTAAAGTTTCCTAATTTTATTTAGTCTTTAGAGTGACCAATGCTCAAGTGAGGCTGACTTAAAGAAATTGACAATAAGACTTCATATAGATAGACGCCAAGTTACTTGAAGTTGCTTGGATTGAGGTGTATAATTAAGTTGTTGTTTCGAGTGATCAATATACAATCCCACCTTGAAAACTAATTAAATCTTTATTTTCTTAGCATGGTCTATTTAACTTTTCATCTCTGAATTCTATCAAGCATGTTGTTTTGAGAATTAAGTATGAACAAGAACTTGTCACCCCCTCAAAGAAAAGCCAAGAAAGTAGGTCACAAATCTAATCCTCCAATCTCAATTTGGATAAGAAAGAATTTAAAAGAACTTCACTGGTGTTGAGTTGGGGGGAGTTGGGGGGGGGGGGGGTC